>ML789185.1:111039-134350 GCA_009831015.1 Picea engelmannii
GAAATGTTTTCTATTATACATATAAAGCTTAGGCATGGCATATTCTGTCTTCTATATAACCAATCTACCAACTATGGGCTACACTTAGCTAAAACAATGGTAGTTGATAACATGTAAACATCTCCATCATCTTTGTTGAGTCTTTGAGACATTAAAATTATCATGACGGACTTCAAATGCATCAATAGAACTATCAAAATAAAAGACTATTACCATATTTAGCATTGCCTTGTTATGATTTAACGTTTCTAATCTTTTGATATAAAGAATTTACATATAACTGCTTTGCCAATGTCCAGACTCCAAACCCAAATGAGAATGATCAATACAATGCTCAATGTTTATTTCTCGTCAACTTAAATAATTCAAAAAATGTTTTTCCTGGTGCTGCTGCTGCCTGAAATTTGACGGATCCGACACAAATGGCAAGTCTAATGTATTATAAAAGAAAACAAGTACAATGAACTGCCCCAGAACAGATATTGCATGCCAAAGCTGGATGGGAAAAGGTGTCTCCAGATCTTTAACTGAATCAAATGGCATTCTTAATCTTGGATTTGAACTCTGCTAAAAATTGATAACAGAAGCGGAACATAAATTAAGATAGATCAAGGGCGGAGAAAATATGACTTGCTCACATATCACTGCTATGAATCAGCATTTCCCTTCAATTTGAAATTGCTTCAAAACCAGCCAAAAATGAGAATTCCCAAGTCTTGTTTCAAGCTGTCGTATAACCAGTGGCAGAGCAAAAATTCATACTGCATCACACTGTTTTAGAATCCTTTCACATGGAATAATATGGCTAGACATTGCAAACCACTTGAAAAGTATTAAAATAAACAAACCTAACCAGAACAGCACCAAAGCTTTCCAGTTTGCTTTGCGGTAGATTCACTCTCTGCTTCCTGCAAAACGACTGTTTTTCCATTACTTAACTTCGATTCAAGTTTTTGTTCCTGGCATGACAATACTTTCCTACTCAGAATGTAATAAATTTCTTTGACAACTGTTTGGAAAGCTAGTTGGACATTTGTAGAATCCAGTGCTGAGGTCTCGACAAAATATATGTTATGAGCCTCTGCCAATGCTGCTCTTCTGTAGAAACCTCTCTGGCATCCAAAAGGTCGGTTTTGTTGCCAACTATTGCTGTAACCACATTCATATCAGAATGCGCTGCAGAAAAATAGGCAGAAATGACTTATCAATACAAAGAAAAATAGACCCAAAAAGAAAGATAATCAAATGAAATGCAGAAACAGATGAATAATTAAGGACCATGAGAAAAACAAAGGGAAATTGGGAAATTGCAATAAGAACAGAGGAAATCGAGAAAAATAAGATAAAAATGCATAGTGAAAAAACAAATAAATAATTACAAAGCATGGAACATCGATAAATGGTGGACTGGTCTCAATGGACTGATTTCAAAGTATCAATACATAGTAATTTTAAAGTATCAATACATAGTATCAATATTTGCTATATACACAATCATATCAATGCTACTTTCATAGAACTGATACCTAAGACAGACAACCTGACCTCCTTCGAAGATTTTTGGCCTATCTCCCTTTGCAATTGTTTCTACAAGATTATCTCCAAGGTTATTAGTAGAAGACTGAAAGTAATCCTCTCAAAACACATCTCGGGGGAATAGTTCGGCTTTCTTGAAGGCAGACAAATTCATGAGGCGATCGGAGTAGCACAAGAAGGTCTACACAACATCAAACTAAAGAAGATGAGAGAAGCAGTGATAAAACTGTTGAAATAATGTAACTGCAAAGAGTATTCTTATTATTATTGTTATTTTATTCATAGGATTAATCCCCATTGTGGATTAATCATGTCAGTAATTGTATTAGGACCAAATCCCCTTTTGTGGATTGGCCAATAGACAATTGTAATAGGCAGAATAAGAAGTCGGCCCCAGCAGTTATTATTGAGACCCAGAATTAAATTAAAGGTGGGTTTACCCACCCAGAGTGAGAGGTCGGCCCTGCCAGTGAAGACCTTTCACATGTGTCAGTCTTGTAATATATAGGAAGGCTAGTGCCTCACTTTATCACACAACTCACTTGCTCATTTTCTTATGAGGCAAGCTGCAATTACCATTTAGAGAGAGGAGGAGAAGAGTGGCACATCTTTTGGAGAGGACTATCTGTATTGGTTTGAGTTATCTCTTGAACATTGTATTGGCAATTTATGATAAGGAAGTTTTTGTTGGGTTTTCTTCCCCTAGAGGGTTTCCCAGGATAAATGTTGTGTCTCTTGTGAATGTGTATTTCTCAGTGATCTTGTTCTTATGTTACTCTTATCTATTGAAATGCAAAGAACTATAATAATGGCATAAACATTAACATGGTTTCAGAGCCAACCTGAAGGAAGCATATTTCGCAAGAGGAAAAATGTCACTGTTATCGTACCCAAAAATTAGGGTTTTGCAAAAGTGAATCTTTTCAAGCCTAAAACCACCTAGAAAGTTGCGCCCTCCCCCAAGGATCATTTTGGCACTTAGACCACACCTTTTCAGTGGTTGGATCTCTCGGAAAGTGAAACCCTAGTTTCACAAAAGTACCAGAAGTACCAGAAAACCAGTACTAGAAGTACCAGAAGTACCAGAGTACCAGAAGTACTAGAAGCACCAGTCTAGAAATCCGCAAATCAGATTTGAAGGGGTAAAAGTTGGATTTTTGAAATTACGACTTTACCAACTAACTCGCCTCAGCTTAGCGCATCTATCCCCTAGATCAGAATTTCAAAATTCGAAGTTTGAAAAATTAGGGTTTCCTCATAAAACCCTAAATTGCAGTTGTAGTTGCAGTACCAGTTGCAGTTGCAGTTGCAGCCGTAGAACCAGTTGCAATCACCCTTGAAATTTTCTCAAGAGTTGGTAATAATTACCACTGCTACCAGATGGAGCCACTACCTGCAAATGTCATCAAAGGTATGTACCCACATATGTTTAATGGTTAAACCCTAAAGAGTATTTGCAGGAGAAAGGATCTCTTGCCATAGATCCAGAAGGATCTCAAGATCCAACACATTTAGAGGAATGATGCAACCCAAGTGTGATTATTATGATATGCATCTATTTGTCATGACATTATCAGTGTTGCATGTTGAAGCTATGATCAAATTATTAGAAAGATTAAAAGTTGATCATAGAGCTTATCCTCTAACCTAACCTTTTTTCAAGATAGCATATTGTCTCGGTACAAAAGACAGGTTGAAGAAAGCACTCGTCACTTGAGTGAAGGAGACTTGGAAGAAAAGCAAGCACTCATTCCTGAAGACAAGGCTCTAGGTTTGGTTAAATCAAGTTGATAAGATTCAAAGGTACACATGGCAAATTGATGACTATAATTGAGATAACAGTCTTTGTAAAGTGTTATACCTGATAGTATGTAAGCATGTAGAGGTATATGCTTTGCCTGATACAACCAACATCTCCTCTAGGAGAGACCTTGTGTGTTAGTTTCAAGTTGCCATGGAAGAATGCTTGGTCACAACACTATGAGAGTGTTGACCTCATTTTGTATTGTATTCCTTACCTTTAATCTTTGCTCCAGATAAATTATAAGTGATATCTCTAAAAGAGCTACTGTGATGATTGTTCGTGTTATTTCTTTATATTATAAAGAAGGATATTATTCTTGCTTGTTGTTTTGCTGACCTTGCTCCAAGTCACATGTAATAACCCTGAGGAAGCTATAGTGAAGGTTGCAGAAGGCAACATGATAAAGAAGAGACCATAGATGAAGCAATCATCATTGGAAGAGAAGAAGGTAGCTTGCATAAGCTAAAGGGTCACTCAGAAGCTGCCATAACCCATGCCATTGAAGAATCTTGGCATAGAAAATTAGCTCACTTCAACTACAACGTGCTACCATACATATGCAAAGCTGTCACAGGTTTACTAGAACTCAAGGTTGATCAGGAAGGCATATGCAATGGATGTGCACAAGGGAAGAATATCAATAACCCTTTTTTCAAAGCGGGACAGCAAGACAGAAGGAGTCCTAGAGCTCATTCATTCATATATGTGTGGCCCAATGCCATCATCCTCCATTAGTAGAACGGTGTAGTTGAACGGAAGAACAGAATCATGCTGGAAGCTGTGAAGATCAAGATCTTCCTATGTGCTTATGGGCAGAAGCAACAATGGTAGTTGTTTATGTGAAGAACCGATTATCCCAAAGCACACTTGGGCTCAAGACACTGGAAGAGATGTTCACCATAAAGAAGCTAGAGGTAAGCCATCTCAAAATATTTGGTTGTCCAATGTTTATTCATATACCTAAAGAAAAGAGAAACAAGTTGGACCCTTCAGGGAAGAAGGGAATATTTGTGGGATACTATGAGGTCTCCAAGACCTTCAGAATCTATATATCGGGTCAACATCACATTGAGATCAGCATGGATGTGACCTTTGATGAAGATGCAACATATGCCAACTTGAAGAGGTATGTGAAGAGGAACCCGTAATCTCCATGAGGGAGGTTCCCATAATTGCAAAACCTGTAAGGGAAGTCGTAACTTCCCCTGATGAGGAGACTCCTGAAGATCATGATATCACAAAAGTTCAAGAACCTCCTCATATGACCTTCTCCCATAAAAGAAAGCCTGCTTGGGCAAGAGAGATTATACAAGATGGAGAGAAGTATGGTGTTCCAGAAGGAACCACAAGACAGGTGAAAAGACCAAAGCCATTCTCCAGTTACATAGCTTTGATGTGCAATCTACTTGATGAAGAACCTACATGCTTTGAAGAATCCATTCAAAAGAAGGAATGGGCAGATGCCATGACAGAGGAATACCAATCCATAATAAAGAATGATGTATGGGAAATAGTTCCCAGACCAAAAGGTAAGGATGTGGTATCATCAAAATGGCTCTTCAAAATAAAACATGTTGCTGATGGAAGTATTGAGAAATATAAAGCAAGATTTGTCACTCATGGATTTTCCCAGAAGGAAGGCATTGACTATGAAGAGACATTCGCTCCTATGGTCAGATACACTTCGATCAAAACCATTATAGCTCTTGCAGCGAAGATGAAATGGAAGTTGCACCAGATGGATGTGAAGATAGCTTTCTTGAATGTTGTTATCGAAGAGGAAGTGTATATAGAGCAACCCCAAGGATTTGAGATTGAAGACAGGAAGTCTCATGTCTGCAGATTGAAGAAATCCTTATACGGATTGAAGCAAGCTCCCAGAGCTTGGTATGGCCGTATAGACAGTTTCTTGACAAGCTTAGGATTTACCAAGAGTAAAGAAGACTCAAATCTCTACTTCAAAATTATGGATAATGAACCAGTAATCTTACTACTGTATGTGGATAACTTATTCTTAACTGGAGAAAAAAAGCTCATCACTGAATGTAAAAAGAGACTTGCCGCAGAATTTGAAATGAAAGACCTTGGCCTAATGCATTACTTATTAGGTCTTGAGGTATGGCAGAGTCCAGAAAGGATCTTCCTTAACCAAGTGAAGTACATGGTCGAAATCTTAAAGAGATTCGACATGCTGGAATGTAAACCCATGAATACACCCATGGAAGCGAAGCTGAAACTGCTGGTCAATACTTCGTCAAATTTGATTGATGCCACACTGTATAGGCAGATTATTGGATCGCTGATGTACCTGACGAACACCAGACTAGACATATGTTTTGTAGTGAACACCTTGAGTCAGTTTCTGGTAGATCCCAAACGTGTTCATCTATTGGCTGCAAAACATGTGATGAGGTACCTTAAAGGTACAATGGATTATGGTCTCAGCTATGATGGAGATCATGACTTCACATTGAGTGGATACACTGATGCAAATTGGGTAGGAAGCGTTGCTAACAGAAAAAACACTTCTGGATGTTGTTTCAGTTTGGGATCAGCCATGATCTCGTGGTAGAGTAGGAAGTAATCCAATATTTCTCTCATCACAGTGGAAGCAGAGTACATTGCCGCATGTTCTGCTAGCTGCGAAGCTATAAGGATTCAAAAGTTGTTGACTGGCCTATTTGACTTGGAGATGAGAGAAACCGTGATTCTATGTGACAACCAGAGCTGCATAAAGATGACAGAGAATCATGTATTCCACGACAGGTCGAAGCACATAGAGATCCGCTATCATTTCATCCCTGACATGGTACAGAGAGGAGCCTTGAAGCTCCAGTACATTAGCACGGATGAACAGGTTGTTGATGTGATGACCAAACCTCTATCTCGTGTAAAGTTTGAACACTTTCAAGATAAGCTTGGTATAGTCTGAAAGGAACCTCCCTGAAAGGGGGAGTACATATATATTCCTTACTTCTAACCTCGCTGTTAGACATAAAGCAAGATGAGTCATTACTTCTAACCTCATTGTTAGACGTAAAGCATGATGTTGTGTGTTCCTTGCTTCTGACCTTGCTATTAGATGTAAAGCAAGATGAGTCATTGCTTCTGACCTCGCTGTTAGACATAAAGCAAGACATTGTGTGATTCCTTTCTTTTGACCTAGTTGTTATACGTAAAGCAAGATGATTCCTTGCTTTTGACCTCGTTGTTAGACGTAAATCAAGATGATGATGATTCCTCGCTTCTGACCTCATTGTTAGATGTAAAGCAAGATGATGTGTGATTCCTTGTTTCTGACCTAGCTGTTAGATGTAAAGCAAGATGATTCCTCGCTTCTGACCTCGTTGTTAGATGTAAAGAGAGATGTTGATGTGTTCCTTGCTTCTGACCCAGTTGTTAGACGTAAAGCAAGATGATATATATATAGACCTTGCTTCTAACCTAGTTGTTAGACGTAAAGCAAGATGTGACTGACACTGAGCTACCAGCTTATCAGCTGTGACATTGAACCAGTGCAGTACTGTGATGTTCCAGCCTAGTGTTGCGATGAGGTATCATTTTATTGATACATATTGATGCAGATGATGATGGAATTATTTCAAGAATGATGATGTTGCCGATGAAGAAAATTTCCGATGACTCGTAAATTTGCCAGCCAATGTTCCAAGATGATATTGACGATATTGTCCTCCTGATGCCACTAATGATGCAAACCTCTCTCACCTGATGTTGTTGAAGAATACCCTTCTTGTTAAGGGGGAGTGTTGAAATAATGTAACTGGAAAGAATATTCTTATTCTTATTGTTATTTTATTCATAGGATTAATCCCCATTGTGGATTAATCATGTCGGTAATTGTATTAGGACCAAATCCCCTTTTGCAGATTGGTCAACAAACAATTGTAATAGGCAAAATAAGAAGTCGGCCCCAACAATTATTATTGAGACCCAGAATTAAATTAAAGGTGGGTTTACCCACCCAGAGTGAGAGGTTAGCCCTACCAGTGAAGACCTTTCACACGTGCCAGTCTTGTATATATAGGAAGGCTAGCGCCTCACTTTATCACACAACTCACTTGCTCATTTTCTTATGAGGCAAGCTGCAATTACCAGTTAGAGAGAGGAGGATAAGAGTGGCGCATCTTTTGGAGAGGACTATCTGTATTGGTTTGAGTTATCTCTTGAACATTGTATTGGCAATTTATGATAAGGAAGTTTTTGTTGGGTTTTCTTCCCCTAGAGGGTTTCCCAAGATAAATGTTGTGTCTCTTGTGAATGTGTATTTCTCAGTGATCTTGTTCTTATGTTTCTCTTATCTATTGAAATGAAAAGAACCATAATAATGGCATAAACATTAACAAAAACTAGATCTATTCAAAGCCTTCGATAGGGTGAATTGGTTATACATCAGAATGCTTCTGATACATCTGGACTTTGGACTGTATTTTGTCAACTGGATAATGGCATGCTTAAACTCGGTCTCCTTTTCCATTTTACTCAATGGTTCAGCTACATAATTTTTTCAAGCAAAGATGGGAATTCGACAAGGTTGCCCGCTATCTCCCCTACTCTTTCTACTTGTAGTAGAAAGAATAAGCCATTTTTTGACTGAGGCAAAGGTGGGAGGAAATTTCTCTAGTATCAAAATATCAAATGGGTTGGCCATTACTCATCTACTTTTTGTGGATGGCATACTAATCTTCTGTGATGGATCGAAGAGGGATGTAAACATATTAACGGAGGGGCTCACACTCTTCAAATTAGCAACGAGTATGATCATTAACACTTAGAATTCAAATATATTCTTCTCTTGAATTGAGGATGAGGACATACGACATTATTTATATCTTCTCCCCTTCCAAACACATACTCTAGAAGAAGGCCTCAAATACCTTGGTTTCCACTTAAAGCCAAACGATTATAGGAAGAATGACTAGATGTGGCTTCTGGCAAAGCCGGAAAAATGACTAAAAGTTTGGAGCAATAAATGGTTATCAAGAGCAGGAAGATTGGTATTAATAAAGATGGTTTTGGAAGCAATCCCAGTATACTAGATGTCCCTCTCATGGATCCCAAAAGGAATACTGGAAAAAGAAAGAAGAATGTCCTCATATCTGTGGAGGGGGAAATCTGAAAACAGAGTGTTTCCCTGGGTACGCTGGGAGAGAATTGTGAAACCCAAGGCCTTGGGTGGCTGGGGACTAAAAAACATTTTTCTCTTCTCAAAAGCCCTGGCGGCCAAATCAGTTTGGCGACTAATATCGACAACAAGTCTGTGGACCAAAGTGACTCAACAAAAGTATGTGGCACCACTCTCTATTCTATAATGGATCAGGAGCCCTGGATCCAGAATAATAGGGATCTCGGTAATGTGGAAGGCAGTTCAACGGGCCTTTGATGTAGTTGGGAACTCACTCGCCTGACAAGTAGGCTATGGAAACTCACTCATAATCGGACGAGACCCTTGGGCAGGCTATTTGAGGGAACACCTTCTCCCAGATGACCTATGCACAACATTTGAAAGGGGGGGCTATTTCCACCTAGCACAAATAGCCAACTCCCTCTATACAACTTTGTGGCAACAAGGTTGGAAATCGGGGAGAATTTTGGAACTCAATGAACCTCAAACTATAATTTGGAACCGATATATCCTTGCCCTAAGGAAGGCAAACATACGCTTATTGAAAGGATAGGATGAACTCATTTGGGATGGGGACCCGAGAGGCACATATACTCCCAAAGTAGGCTATGTTCAACTCAACATAGAACCGACACAAAAAGAAGAGAAATGGTGGTGGAAGAGACTATGGAAGATAAAAATCCCAACCAAAGGTAAACTCTTGGTATGGTCCATTCTAGAAAACAAAGTTCCCACCTGGGATACCCTACAAAAGAAACAATTCCATGGGCTGAGTTGGTGCTCTCTCTGTCGATTGCAGGAAGAAATGGTAGACCATTTATTTATGTCCTGCCCCTTCTCCATATTAGTTTGGCTGGACGCCTCCACCTTAAATCTCGATGTTGGAAGTTGGAAAGGAGCCACCTTCGAAGCAACTTTAAAGGATTGGATAAAAATGACAACCCAAAAACACTTAAAAGCTCTACCAATACTAGCAGCCCGGGGAATCTGGATCGCCCGAAACAACACAATTTTCTGGGACGTCCCACAGTCTTCACTAAGGGTGGCCACAATTTCCTTAAGCATTTTAGATCATCTAAATATAGGATAATCCACGGGACATGGCACGAGTCGAGCTCCCTAGGAGGAACATATTGATAAAGAGAGACCTTGGGATTTTTTTGATGGTGCGACCTCGGGTGGCCAGCTTCACTATGGGGGGGGAGGTTACCTATATCTAACAGAATGACATTTTTTCCACCTCAGAGCTAGGTTGGGGCCCTATACAAATAAGTATGATGAGATACAAGCCTTAAAACTACTATTCCTTTTTGCAGTAGAAAATGGTGTATCCACGCTTCAAGTCTTCAGGGACTCTTTGATCATCATCAAGTGGGCAACTCAAGAACAAATTTGTCACATAACTAGATTTAGACCTTGCCTGACAGAATCATTGAGGACCATTGCTACTTTTGACACTTTCGCTCTCTCTCACATTTACAGGGAAAGGAACTCCATGGCTGATCGGCTATCCAAAGAAGCATCGTAGCTAGATTTTGGGAGATGGCATATCATAGAGCACACGGAGGACGATAGTTTTGATTATCATAGGCCTTTCTAGGGAGAACAACCATGAAGATTCACAACTGATAGATACTTTTGGACACTTTAACTAGGAACACAATGTGTATAACTGAAAATATTATTTTATGAAACTCATTATTTTTGTATATCTGGATAGATTAGGGTTGGTTGCCCACTCACAGTTCAGTTTTATTTGTAATAAAGAAACACATAAATGTAAGAGACAATATACAAAAAATATATATCTTGGCTATCCTTATAGAAAGTATATATTTACAGATGTAATTTAATATCTTTTTTAATAAAATTCCGACTTTTTTCCTTGGAAAGAAAAAAAATTCATTCTCATCAACGATAGTTTGTCTTAGAAGGAACTCAGAATTATAGGAAGAATTACTTCAGGTAGAAATCAACAATTAAACATCTTTAGACCCTCTAGTCTGTCACTAGTTCCTTGCCTAGAGTTGTTTGTTTGCTTCATAGGTCTTGATATTGATATTGTATTTTTTTTTTAAATACCTACAACACAGTCGCTATTGTGACATCTTAGACTATCTTTATGTTGCTCTTGCCATGTCCCAGATGTCTCTCTTTCCACCTCCAATATTGTCGCTCCCATAGAAACCATGTCGGAGTTGGTACCTCTTACCATCGCTCTTTCCACCTCCAAAACATTACTCTTGCCACCTCCACGACGTCTCTCTTGCCACATTCAAGAGTGTCTCTCCCATAGCAACCACATCGGAGCTGATACCTCTTCCCATCAGTCTTGCCACCTCCAAAAAATCGCTCTTACCACCTTCAATACGTCGCTCTTGCCACCTCCAAATTGTCTCTCTTGCCACCTCCAGGATGTCTCTCTTTCCACCTTCAGGATGTCGCTCTTGCCACCTTTTAAACGTCTCTCTTGCCACCTTTAAAATGTCTCTCTTGCCATCTTTAAAACGTCGCTCTTGCCACCTTCAGGACATCTCTCTTTCCACCTTTAGGACGTCTCTCTTGCCACCTTTAGGACGTCTCTCTTTCCACGTCCAAGATGTCGGTCTTGCCACACCCTAGACATCATTCTGGCCATGCCATAGATGTCGGTATTACGATGTCTATATGGGGGTTGAACAATCGAATTCATGATGACACGTGTCCACATAAAACGTCGCAGTCCAGACGAAAACTATGTCGTTGGAAAAGGGACGTCCTGTGAAACAACGTTAGAGGTGGTCTGATGTTTGTCATTATCCTGACAATATAAAGTGGCAATTGCATCGAACGTGACGTCGGAATTTGACCCAAATGCACTAGTGAGGAGCTTGTTTCAAGCCATATAAATCCTTCACAAGTTTGCAAACTTTATGTTATTTTCCTTTAGCTTCAAACCCTTGTGGTTGAGTCATGAAAATATCTTCCTTTAGATCACCATTCAGGAAGGCACTTTTGACATCCATTTGATGTAATTTCCAACCATTATGTCTAGCCAAATTGATAACCATTCTGATAGTATTCCATTTAGTTGTGGTTGCAAAATTTTCTTCATAATCAATTCCTTCCCATTGAGAAAAACCTTTAGCAACAAGTCTTGCTTTGTACTTGTCAATTTTACCATTAGGCGTGTACTTTACTCGATAAATCCATTTACAACCAATGGGATTAACATCATGTGGATAATCAACTAAGTTCCAAGTCCCATTTGCAAGTATTGAATCATATTCATTAATCATTGCTTCCTTCCATTCTTTATGTCCAACTGCTTCAACAAAAGAACTAGGTTCAGTGGAAGCATGAGAAAAAATTGCTTCTTCTCTTGAAGATCCCTTGGTTCCTGTTTTGTTCATTTCATCTAAATGAACATCTTTGAGAATTTGTTCAGCCCTCTTTGGCTTCTTATGTTGAGGGGATTGAGGATTTGAATCACCATTATTATTGAAAAGAGGATTTTCAAAAAATGAGGCTCTTCTTTCATCTAAAATATCTGAGGTTGGAGAAGATTCTTTTGAATATTTTTTTATCAAAAGAGTCTTTTGAAGTTTCATTAGCAGATGAATCAGAAGAACTTTTAGATAAAGAGATGTCTTCTGGAGAAACAAAGTCTTTTTCAAACCAAAATGTTTTCTTTGACTTGTTTAACTTACTTTTACCCTTAGTGTTTTTCTTCTCTAAATGACTACGGAGATGATTAATCTCATCTAAACTATTACTTTCAGTTTCATAAAAAATTACATCTCTACTGACAATGAATTTTCCATCTGAAAGAAATCTATATCCTTTCTTTTCATCAGAGTATCCAATGAAGGTACACTTCATACTCTAGTTTTCTAATTTAGTCCTCTTTTCCTTAGGAACTAAATCATAACATGTTCAGACAAAAACCCTAAGATGATTTACCTTGGGTTTAAACCGTACCAAGCTTCATAAGGTGTTTTTCCATCTAAAGCTGATGGAGTTGATCAGTTTCTGAGATAAAATTCAATATGGATTGCTTCAACCCAATATTTTGTGCTCAACCCTTTAAATTGCATCATAGATCTTGACATTCCCATGAGAGTTATGTTCATCCTTTCAGTAACTCCATTCTTCTATGGAGTATAGGAATTTTTTAGTTGCCTCTTAATTCCATTGTTTCAACAATAATCATTGAATTCAGTTGAAGTGAATTTGCCTACATTATCAATTCTCAAAGAAGCAACCTTTTCTCTAGTTTCATTTTCAACCATGTGTTGAAAATTTACAAACTTTTCAAAAGATTCAGACTCTACCTTTAAGAAGTACACCCATGTCATTCTAGTGTAGTCATCAATGAACAATATAAAATATTGACATCCACCGAAAGAGGATTCCATTGTACCACATATATCACTGTGAATCAACTCCAAATACTTTGTTGCTCACCATGAGCTGGTTGGAAAATCTTCTCACTTTTTCTTGCCAAAAATACAAGCTTCAGACTTGGAATTTTCTTTATTGAAAGTGGGAAAACCTTGTACCAAATCTTGGGACTTATGTTTCAAGAGACTATCAAAGTTTAAGTGACCAAATTGAAAATGCCATAATCCAAATGAAGACATTTTGGAATTCATTGTTGATGCAACCTCTTCCTTTATTTGGATGACTTTCCCATTCATTCTCAGTAACTTCCCATCTTCATATCCTATCATTATTGTTTTCAAGTTATCCTTCTCTGACTTAATCTTCACCAAACTATCTTGCATGATGATTTGATGTTCAATTTGTTTGATTGTGACTAAGGATAACAATTTTTTCTTAAAAGTTGGTACATACCAAACATTTGAAATCCATTTTTCACCAATTACAGGGAGAAATAATTCACTGAACCTTTTCCTTGAGGTATATGAGTTGTATCATCAGCTAAATAAATATGATTTAGTTGAACATCTTGATAATTCCAAAAATAGTCTCTGTGATAAGTCATATGCTGAGTAGCCCATGTGTCCAATATCCAATCATTTTCAAATGAATCTACATGTTGAACTGTTGAAAAAACATATTCATATTGATCATCCTGGTAATCTTGATCCTCTGCATATTGAGATGATTGTTGAGAATTTTAATTTGATGTATGCTTAAACTTTGGCAATTGATCATTACTTGTAAGACAATTTGATTCATAATGACCCATCTTTAAACATCTTTTACATCTTATTTGACTGGAGTTTCTGCCTCTTCCCAACTATGCATTATTATTGTGAGGATTACTTTGAAAATTTTGTTGATGAAAATTGATACGACCTCTACCTTGACCACGACCTCTGCCACGACCTCGATTAGAAGACTGATTTTGAAAATTTCCAAAATTTGATTTTCCTCTTCCTTTAGAACTTTCAGCTTTAGTGAAAAGAAGATCTTCTCCTAATTGTTTTTGTTTTCCAAAAGATTTACTATGTTGAGACAATAATTCACTAAGTGAATCAAAAGTCATATTTGATAACTTATCAGTTATTTGCAAAGTCTCAAGAAAATTCTTATAAGATTGAGGCAAGCCATTTATTACAATGGAGACTAGAAAACTATCTTCAAGTTTAGGAAAACTGCCTTTCATGATTTCCTGATGAATGTTCTTAGTTCTTGAAATGTATTCTAATACATCACCATTATATGCTAATCTTTGTTTGAGCAATTCATTTGTAGATCAACTCTATGAGATGCAATAGGAGTATCAAAAATCTTCTTGAACAAATTCCAACCAGACCATGCATCTTTGGAATTCTCAATATGTACGAACATGTGTTCAGTTATAGAAGAACATAGCAAAGAAAGTGTTTTTTCATCTTTCAAATTCCATTTTTCTAAAGAAGTATTGATTGGATTAGTTGGAGCAGTATCATCATCACAAATATCACGCCATAATTCATTATAAATCATAGTGTTCTGCATGTGCTGACTCCAAGATTTGTAATTATTGGGTCCATCTAACTTATCTGATTTTGTGAATAAATTGATTAATTTAGACATGATGTTTGTTGCAATATTGCAAGTGAATAATCCACAAAACTCCAAAAGACAGACACGAGGAACCAAAAAAAAATGTACACAATCCAGGAAAAAAGAGCACTTTTAAGGGCTTGGCCTTGACCCTTTAAAAGTCTCGTTGGAAATGAAGCTTGAGGGAGTATTTCACTAGACTCTTCTCAATTTCAAAGTTTTTCAAGACTACAAAAAAAATCTCTTTTAAAAGAAATATATCCTTTTACACCTTTTACAAATAGCACAATGTGCCCCCCCTTGAACTAAATCCTTCAATATTTTAACAAAAAAAATAATGATTGTCCGAAAACAAAGGATTCAAGTTGTCTTTTCTAAATAAAAAAAGTAAGCACAAATATAACTTATAATGAACCTTTTTCCAAAAGGTATGATGGTGACTCGTTGAAGGTCAATGCAATAACCAAAAACTATCTCTCAATGGTTGGAGATCTGTAAGATGCAGCAAGAGCAATCCTTCTTTGGGGTTCCAGACTCATAATCGATGTACAATATGACTGCAGCCGTGTTTGCAGGAGTCGCCAGAGAGGACCCTCTCTGCCTACTCCTGACAAGCCATGGGAATCCATCTCAATGGACTACATGTCAAGTCTCCCATCCACCAAGAGGGGCAATGACTATGTTTTTGTGGTTGTTGATCACTTTTCTAAGATGGTGATTCTAGCCACCTGCAAGAAGAACATCACAACAGAGGCCACTAGCAATCTCTTGTTTGAATGAGTTTGGGTACATTTTGGAATCTCACAAACCATTGTCTCAGATCGTGATAGTTGGTTTCTCAACACATTTTGGTTGAGCCTCTGGTCACTGCTGGACACCAAACTCACCAAATCCACGACCTTTCACCCCCAGACAGATGGTCAAACTGAGGTCGTAAATCAAATGATCGTGCATATCTTGCGCATGTACAATTCAAATAACCCTCACACATGGGATGGGAGTCTTCCCTATGTTCAACATAGCTACAACCAAGATCTGCATAGCTCAACTGACCACATTCCCTTTCAAGTAGGGTTGGGATTCCAACCATTGGGTCCCATGGATGTTGCACTACCCCTTGCAGCCACTTAGGCCGACTCATCCCCTGCTCCAAATGAAGCAAACAAAGAAACCCATTTCATTGAGAGGATCTAGCACATCTGCCAACAAGTTCAGGATATTCTCCAGAATTCCAATGCCAAGTACAAGCAGCGCCATGATCAACATCAAGTGCCACATAAGTTTCAAGTGGGTGAGAAAGTTTGGTTGCACTTGCAGAAAAAATGCCTTACAGGGCCCCATATAAATATTCATCCACTCCATTACAGGCCATACACCATCACCAAGGCTATGGGTGATAATTATTTTTAGCTCAACATTCCTCCTTTCCTTGGCCTGCACCCAATGTTCAACGTGGATCTCCTTCGGCCTTATTTCCCACCATTATTGGACACCTCAGAGATAGAAGAACAATTGACACCAACATAGCTCAAATACGACTGCATAAAATAGGCATCCAGTGATCATATTATGGACACATAGGTCAAGGGCACTCACCAACAAAAGATCCATCTTTATCGAGTTGTCAAAGCAGGGAAACTCTTGCACCAAGGCAAGTGGCTCACCCGGGGCCAAATTCAACAAAAATTTCCTCATCTAATGGGGAAACTCAACGCAATGGAGACCATTGCTTCATAAGGGGGGAGGATTAATCTATATGGATTTCGTTGGCCTCCCACCTATTCCAACTGGCTCATTTTGGAAATTTTCCACTTTGGCAGTTTTTTCCTAGTTTTCAGGTCTGTGACTTGTGGGGCTGTTTTGAGGCCCTAAGAAACGTTTTTAGCTCTTGCCATAGTCAAACTGTCTACAAAATAAAATTATTATGGAAACATGTGTATTTCTCGGATAGACATTTCCAATGGGCTATCATGCGCCTAAAAAGAAGATCGTATGCAAAAGTTACGACCCCAGGAAGTTGATGTACTGACTTACCCCAATGGGTCGCACATGAATTTTGGTGCTTCATCTCCTAGGGTTAGGTTTTTGGATGTCTAGGGTTTTTGGCATTCCTGTTTATTGTAAAAAGGCCTTTAGAGCCTCATTGTAATCATCTTCTTGCGAATGACCACAACCATCACATCTCTTCTCAGAGATAGGCCGTCACCATTCCAGCAAGCTTGTTTTCCACTGCATTTTACAGTTTCATCTTATTTCCTTATTGAATAGAAACCAATTTTACTGTATCTCTGTTATTCTGTGTTAAGAATCTTTTAATAATCTGTATTCATTTAATTCTACTCATAAAATATAGATAAGCAGTCAAAGGCCATACAATGACAAATTCAAACTAGGATACAAGAATGTTCATTTTGAGGAAGGTTCATGCTCTATGATGAAAGAAACAGAACAAAAGAGTTATGAAGAAGTCCTAAAAGGAAGGAATCATGATAAAAAAGAATCAGAAAGGAATGAATATAGAATACCTTCTACATTCAGGCAATAAATTAGCTTCAATCATTGTGAAGGAAATAACCAAAGAGAAAATCTTGATCAGCCAAGGCAAGAATTCAGGAGGAGTACACCAAAAAGAAGATCATTCACTCCCATGTATGTCCAAGGAATCATACTAATGGGATTTGCAGTAGAACAAGATCATGATGAATTTACAAGCAAAGAAGAAGATTTCAGAATCCGAGAAGAGGATGAAGAGGAAAATGTCATAATTCAGGAAGAAAATGAAAAGAATGTCAGAATATAGGAAGATGATGAATCAACAAGCAA
This sequence comes from Picea engelmannii, assembly GCA_009831015.1. Classification (NCBI taxonomy): domain Eukaryota; kingdom Viridiplantae; phylum Streptophyta; class Pinopsida; order Pinales; family Pinaceae; genus Picea; species Picea engelmannii. The sequence goes on from ML789185.1 coordinate 128,343, forward strand.
ATAAGAAGATTACTATGCATCAGATCAGGTACTGTTATGAGCCATCTAGCTTGGAGACTCCCAGTAAACATGAATATTGAATAGGGGGATTCTATGCAATAACTACTATAGTTTAGAGAACCATTTTTCATGCAGAGACAGATTCAGAGCAGTCAGATAGCAGAAGTATAAAATGACAGTTTGATCAATTGAGAAAGAAATATTCCCACACATGTATCAGTTGGCAGCTACATAGGCAGAGGTTCGTGATTGCATCCATAAAGGGATATATTCATTACAAGTTGTTCCAAACATGCAAAGATTGATTTGTAGATAAATAATACTAGTGAACATATTTGATTCAGTCTAAGAAACATAAATATGTGATGATCAACTGTAGCAGATTTCAAGAAGTCATCAGAATAGTACAGTGATAGATGGGTCATCATTGTGGACATATGAGTAGCATAGTTATGGACAATTTGAGATATATGGACAATATTCATGTGAACCTTGGTAGGATTAGACACATATATGAAAGTGGATAAAATATTATTAATAATTGGTATGAAATACTTAGTAGGTACAAAAAAACATGGGTCAGAGAAGATGCATAACAATGTATTTATAGTTGGAATCAGTTGGTCATAGAGAGGCAAGCAGTGAAATGCACAACAGAATAGGAAAAGAGAAACTATCAACAAAAGAAACACCATCAGAAAGAAATCAATGAATAATATGGTCACGTGAACATGAAAAGTGATTGAAGAAATCAAGTAATGAATGTTTTTTATATATGTCAGTGAATTTCAAGAGGAAGCACCAATGGACAATAAGAAGAACTGGAAAAGAGGAAAGGAAACATATACAAGTATCCCTACATTGATCTACATCTTACAAAAAATTCAAGGGAAGATAAATCCTCAGAGAAAGAGATCCAGAAAAGAAAATCAGTAGCATGCAGATAGGGGGAGACATATCGACTAGGGCAGTTATCTTTTTATTAAAGAGGGAGAGAAAGAAAAAAGGAATGGTAACAAAGAGAAATAAAAGATGCATGATGACAGGGGGAGAATCCCCAAAGGGAGTCACTCTTTTCTAGAGAGAATAGAAACTTGGAAACATGTGAAGAGAAAGAATAGAGACATGAAGACAGGGGGAAAAACCCCAAGATGCCCCTTTCCATTGATTTCAAAGGAGCATAGAAAAGAGAAATGGCATGGATACAGGGGGAGATATAGTCACAAAGGGAGCATGAGCATGAGTATACATATGAGCATGAGTGTTTCCATAAATACATGGCATTAGTGTTGCCATCAATGCCAAAAGGGGAGATTGTTGGACAGTTGGTTTGGACAGTTGGTTGTCATTGATGTTAGCCCTTGGAGAAGTATGGAATCCATAGAAATGTGGTTTATATTGATGGTGATTTAGTTGTCATTGATGGAGTGGTTGATGTCAGCAGACATGATGGGTGCATTTGATGAAGTCTACATGAAGCCCCATAGGTGTGGTTATGGGACCCAAAGTTTGTTGAGGAATATCGACATGAAGGAAAATGTAAATGAATGTAAGACACTCATATATGGATAGTACTCATCATGTCATTTATGATGATAGGTCGTATTCCACGTGGATCCTCACAGTTAGGGAGATATGGCCTTGTGAAGTTGGAAGCCCCAAAGAGTAGTCAAGAAGCCCCTAGTTGGTTACAAGTCAATGAATGAAAGGGTAAAGTGGTTGTAACAAGAAATTCAAGAAGCCCTATATTTAAGGAAAGAGTTTACCAAGAAAAAGTATGAATACACCTCATGAAGTCATTCAAAAGTACATTAAAACACACATTCATTGAATATCTATCTTATGAGTAAGTGATATTTTGGTCTAATATTTGGTCTATTGGTGAATCTGAGGTTGATTCTGTGGTAGTAGAGAAGGTGTGAAAAAAGAGATAAATTCTTAAAGTTGTAGAGAGCTAGGTTTTCTCTAAAACCCTAATTTGGATGGCCCTCGCAGGTTAGAAATAGGGTGTCCCGGGAGGACCCCGCAGATTGCACAATAGCCATCACGTGAGGCCCCATGTGGTAGGTAGTATTTGTCCCATGAGGAGAAGAAAAAAGTGGGGAAAGAATTATTTTTCTAGGTTGTTGAGGTTTGAGGTCAAGCTACAGGCCTGTGCAACATGTTCAGAGGCATCAAGTTAGTTACAGATGTAAAAGGTATGTTATTCTATGTGTTATGAGGTTGCATCTTGGTGATATTGAGGAGCATTGCGTTTGTGAGATTTGGTATATGATTTGAGGCACATTTTGGACGTATGGTACATGTTGGTTGAGGTGTATCTGAAAAGGTACATTGTTGGTTCATATCTTGGTTTTATTGGTATATGGTCTATGGCATGATATGGTATATGGTTGAGACACTTGTTATGGTACATGATTGGTACATGGTATGGTGTTGATGTACATGGTTGATGTGCAGTGTTGGCACATGGTATGGTACAAGTGTTGGTGGTACATGTGTTGGTGCATGGTTGATGCATTGGTTGTGGTACATGGTTGATTCTTAGTATGGTACAGTTTGATGGTTTGCTACATGGTTGAGACACATATCTTGTGATGGTATGTTGGTGATATTGGTACATGATTGGTAGAGGCATGTGTTGGTGATGTTGGACATCTAGTTGAGAGGTGTTCTTGGTATATGATCCATGTGAGAGGATCTAGTTGAGCATTAATGACAGTGATAGGTTGGACAGATTGATGTGATAGGTTGGATACAATGAAAGTGGCAGGTTGATGTGAAAGGTTGGATATGGTGACAGTGACAGGTTGATGTGATAGATTGGATACAATGACAATGATAGGTTAACAGTGACAGGTTAACAGTGGTGGTGATTTTGGTAGTGACAGTTTGGTCTACACTTATATTTCATGGTGGCAAGATGGGGCAAGGAAAGAGGGTTGTAGCCTCCTTCCGGTTGGTGCCAGAGAATCAGGGAGTTGGAACTTATTTTAGGTTGGAGCCTAAGAATTATGGGGTTGTATCTGCCTTCTTGTTGGAGCTATAGAATCCAGGGAGTTGTAGATTCCTTCTGGTTGGAGCCTATAAATAGGGGGTTGGAGCCTCCTTCTAGTTGCAGTTGGAGAATTTGGAAGTTGGTGCTTCCTATGAATGAATTCTTGATATATATAAGAAAACATTCCATGTTTTTTCTCCCATTTGGGTTTCCATGTAAATACTAGTGTACTTTGTATTTGATGTTGTTGATTTGATGTTGCTTATGATTATATGTTCATGATATATTGAATACAATCATAGATGATACATTGATGATACATTGATGATAAATTGTTGAACATTGTTCATAAAGTTAAAGATTATATATTGTGGTCAAAAGTGGTATAAATTTCTCTTACTGATTCACCCCCCCCCCCTCTAAGTATTCCAACAATGAAAACCTTCCTTATGTTCAACATAACTACAAAAAAGTCCTCCATAGATCTATTGGCCACAACCCTTTTCAAGTGTGCTTGGGGTTCCAACCATTAGCCCCCATCGATGTAGCTCTGCCCATTGTAGCCACATAGGAAGAATCCTCCCATGTTCAGATCGAGGCTAATAGGGAAGCCAAATTTGTTTATCACATCCAACACTTCCAACAAAAATTTCATGACATTGTGCATAAATCCACTGCCAAGTACAAGCAATGCCATGATCAACATCGAGTATCACACAAATTTCAGGTGGGAAATAAGTTGTGGTTGCATTTGCATAAAGAGTGCCTCACAAGGCCCCATAGGAATCTATTCCCACTCTAATAGAGGCCTTACACCATCACCAAGGCCATGGGTAAGAATTCTTTTGAATTAAGTATTTCTCCTTTCCTTGGCTTGCACCCGATATTTAATGTGGAACTGCTCTGACCATATTTTCCACCTCTCCTGGAAAATTCAGACACGACCGAGAAGTTGGCCCCTACCAAACTCAATCCTAACTACATCGAACATGCAACAATTGATTGGATCGTGGTAACCAAGATAAAGGACACCCACTGATAAACCATCCAACTCTGCCGGGTCATCAAAGAAAGGATGTTTCTTCATTAGGGCAAGTGGCTCACCAGGACTCATTCAACAGACATTTCCCCATATAATGGAGGAACTTGATGCAATGGAGACCATTGATTCCTAAGGGGGGAGGAATGATCCAGGTGGACATTGGTGTCCACCCACCTATTACACTAGCTCGAATTACAGTTTTTCATCTTAGCAATTTTTCTACATTTTTTTGGGTCCCAAACTTCTAGGGTCGTTTTGAGGCCCTAAACAACGTTCTTTTGAGGAAGTTTTGACTCGGCAACACCTAACATGTAGTAAATGGTAGATGTTGGGTCGAACATAATGTGTTTTCCTCGGCTAGAAATTTTCGATGAGGTATCAAGCACCCCAAATGAACTTCGTATGAAAAAGTTACGCCCTCAAAAAGTTGATGTATGAACTACCCCCATCGGGGCCCACAAACCTTTTGGCGTTTCATCTCCTGGGGTTAGGGTTTTGGATGTTTATGGTTTTTCTCATTTATGATTTATGTTAAAAAGGATTTTGGGAGCCTCATTGTAATCAGATTATTGCGAATGAGCATAGTCGACACATCTCTTCTTAGAGATAAACTACTGTCATTCTAGCTAGCTTGTGTGCTTTTGCATTTTACAGTTTTTTGTATTTCAAACAATCATCAATACAATTTGAGCTTCACTATATTACTATGTTTCTTTCTATATGTCTGTGTATTCCCTTGTTATATCTCTGTTATATTTCTTCCTTCATATCGTTCTCAAAATAATCTGAATCATTTGAGGCCTCCACATCACCCTTTTCTTGGAATGTTGTACTTGGAGAGAAAATCATCCCCATATTTTGTGGGTTCCTCCTCCTTTTTGAGGGTTTCTAGCATGTAAAGCATATTTTCATTGTAGTTTGACTTAGTCTCCAAGTTATGTGGATTGCAAGTCACTTTTTTTTATTTCCTTAACCTAGATTTAGGGAATAAAGAATGAGAACAAGTTGTGAGCCTCATTTATAAATAAAGGCCCTCCTCTCATTCCAAATTGTTTTGAATTGTTGGGGATCATTTCAAGCCATTAATAGAAGATATTTTACTTGGTATTTTGATGTCAATTCTTAGAGCTCTTTCTTTATTGGTTATTCTTATTGCTTCAAAGACTATTGTGAATATACAAGACCACTACTAAATATAGCAAGTTCTATCCATTGAAGAGTTGCACAACTACTTGGAAGGAGGACGTATAGGGTTTGTATCTCTTTCTATCATCCTTAAAACTATTTGGTAAGTGATTATCTCTTGTCTTGATTAGTTGTATACTCCTTGGCAAGGGTTTTAAGTATTATTTCCAATCTTTTAGTGATCTTGTTGATGAAGACTATTCCCTTGAGGAAACCCTTCTTATAGGGACTTGGTTTTCATGGGTTGTCTTGATTAGACAAGGGACTACTAGCCTTGAGGCACTAATGTCCCACTCTAATCAATAAACATTGAATAGCCAATTCTTAAATGGGCATACTTATTGATCCCATAACCCCTAAGTGGAGACAAGGCACTAAGATTAACTCCCAACAACCAAACAAAAACACTAAAAACTCAAATATTTTATTTTATGTCATATAAAATATAAAAATACAAAAAATATAAAAGATATACTGTAAAAAAATATTTAGTTTTTTCCTAGTGTAAATTTAATGGTTTACTTTCATTTTCTAGACATTTTTATCCAAGGGTTTACGGTAAAATGTTGATCAATAACCCTAATAGGGAAAAGTAGCCCCACAAATTTGTGTTTAAATATTTTATCTAACATTTTATGGCCTGATTTAAGAGGTTTATAAATTATGGAAATTAAATTGTAGAAAAGAAAATCATAATTGTTCAAACCCTAAAGCTAAGGTTTAACCCTAAAAGGAGGATTCTAACCCTACCCTAGTTTATATTTCACTTGTATATGGTTTGTA
>ML789185.1:134400-175305 GCA_009831015.1 Picea engelmannii
AAATCATAATTGTTCAAACCCTAAAGCTAAGGTTTAACCCTAAAAGGAGGATTCTAACCCTACCCTAGTTTATATTTCACTTGTATATGGTTTGTAAAGTATATCTAACACTTTCTAAAGGTGAAATTTACCTTATAAGTGCTCCATAACTATTATTTTACATTTTGGAGATTTTTGGTGAAACCCTAAGGGGATTCACCACCTCTCTTTGCATGGTTATTAGTAATTTGTACTTGAAATCATTCATTTATAAGTTTTTTTTACATATTTTATTCATGTTTATTCATTTCTCTGGACAAAGTACCCAAGGTTCATCATTACAAGTGCTTTTAGGCACTCTTGGGGTGCTTTTCCTCACCTAAAATCTATATTTTTTGCATTATTTATCATATATTAGATTCTGTAATTTTTAGACAGCATCAAGCTATCCCAATTTACAACATATAATCAATAGGTAACTCAATTATATCATTTTTTCTTGGTCTATGTGATTAGATCTCACTCTTCTGTGGTAAAAGGTATTTATTTCTTGATCTAAAGAGTGACAACATGGTGTTGATTTATACTTTTGTTGTAGCATATTTATTTCACATCTTAGCATCTTACTTAATAATATCATAACCCTCATTATATTATGGTACTTATTTCCCTAGTTCTTAGTTGAATATTCTCAAGATATTTGGCTACTCCATTGGCATTGATCTATCTAACTATATATTGAAATGTGTTTTTTGGAAGTGACTTGTATCATAAGCTACCACAAGGTACTTCAAGGAGTTGTCCTAAAGTGAAGGGGAAATGGTGCTAAGGTGACAATGGTGCATTTCTTGTGTTGTGTTTATCCCCATTAGCACCTCTGCAAAGGCTACTAGTTTGGGCGGCAATATATGGGTAGGGGTTCTTTCTTTGTCCCTACACCCTCCACTTGGTGCATTATCCTTAGCGAATCTGATGATATGAGATCCTACATCCGAGATTTCGTTTTAGGGAGTAAATTGATCAGAGGTTAATGACATCCATGATCTCTGAAATATCTAATGGATGTCATTGGATGTGATCTAACAATGGATATTTATTTCAGAATTAAAAGTCTTGAAGCCATAATGGTACCTTTATGTCTTGAAATATCCAACAATGAATATTTATCGCAAGCCGACAATCTAGACCCATTTCAGGGCCAAAAATTGTCGACCTATATGTCTTTACATCATGAAATATCCAATGGGGAATAGAATTTGTGATCTAATGATCTAGATCCATTTTGGCATGGAAAATTCTTAATGGATAAACAGGGAAATCACCTCCAAAATGAATCTTGGGGAGACACATTTCCCCCACAAAATTTCATAACATTGCAAAAATGGTTTTCAACACTGCTTTTGGAGCTCCAAAACCGCTTTGTCGACCTAGCTACCCATGCCACCGTGGACCCTATCATGTGGCTACCACTTTCACACCTAACATCACCCTAAACCCTCCATGCCACCCTGCTATTCCACATCACCAGTATGAGCCCATGTCACCAATACATTGCACATCATATTTCTGTTACCCATCCAGAATTGGAATTTTTCACCAATTTCATAATTTTTTCCAATTTCCTCCACAAATCCACCATGAATTCTCTAGAATTGGCTTCCTTGGCCGAATTCAATCCCTGCACCATCCAAATTATATATTTTTTTGATCATTAACCTCTGTATTTCATTAAATTTGAGAATTTTTTCAAATTTCAAATTTTCCTTAATTATGCCCTTGATGAATTCTATCAAATACATTGCAAACACCCTACAATGTTTTTCATATATAGGATGATTCTATCCCACACAACCCCAATGTTGTAACCAATATCTCTAATACCATTTTGTAACATACCGAGTACCCTATGTCATGCATTGAATATACATAGTGCTTATGGAAAACACAAATTTTCCATTTCTCTTCTTACTTTTATATCATCATCCATTATGCCCTACTATTAATGAATGATTGCATACAACATGAAAACCAGGCTTATGCAAATGTAATTATTTAGTCATAGATACCAATGTAAATTCATACATTCACATAAATAGAACATCATTAAATTCATATGATAAACACCATTAAATTCAACATAATAATCAATTAACCACGACACTTATCTTTATGAGAATAATTCACCATCTATTAGTAGATGAAGGATGCTCCACCCAACCATAGGTTCATTGTTCCCTATATTTTTCTTCAACATGGCCACCCCTGAGCTAAGGATATGAGTCCACAAGGATGAATATTCCTATGGCCAACTCTATTCCTCTCACACATCCCAGTTTCCCACAATTTCAACCTGAGAACTCTCGTAGAAATCCCAATTCCACCAGATCTCTTTCCTTTTTAGCTTGAAAAGCCCAGGGAATGGGATCCCCTTGCTTGATTTACATTCCCTTGGTCTATCCCAATTCCTCTCTAGGATCCAACATAGGTTGGATAGGAAATCTCTTTGCTAGGAACTACATGGATTCTCAACTATCACTATTTTACTCAATGGAAAAAATTCCCTTCACACATGGTCATAATTTTCAACCTGGGTTCCTTTCCATAATTTCATTACTTTCATGGTATATTATCTCTCAAACAAGTCTTCTTTAGAATGTTTGGAAAAAAAAACCCACAATAACCAAAGAACAAAGATTATATTTGCATGGTTCCAACTTTCCACTTGTCTTCCTAAGAAGCCCCATATTCCTCACTTGACAATTAATCCCAAGGTGATATAACTTAGGATAATACAAGGTAAGTGGCTTAGACTTATAATAAAATATTATTATTTCCTTTGGCCCCCTTGAGCCCCCTAAGCCCCCTTTCATTCATCTCTCATGGAATCATAACCCCCATGTTTTGTCCTTCTCTTTCTATAGCTAGTGATGCATTTTTATTATTAATGTATGATATTTACATATTACATCACTTGGCCCTAGACCATTCATTGTATACACAAATATACATTGTTAATCAAGGGATAAAAACTAGGGTATTAAAACTTCAATGTCTAATCCCATATCTCAAGCAAGCCCACCATCCAACTATCATCCAAGAGCATACAAAAATTTGAAGCAAGATTTGTATCCATCAAGCAACAACAAGCCTATTGTCCAATGCACACAAATGCTAAGCAATTTAAAACCTTCAAGGTTAACATGTATATCACATACCCATCATAGCATTTGACCATGCTTTCAGGAGAACAACTATGCCATGATAATGTAGGACAATACATAATAAACAATAGTCATAACCTTGTTGCCTACAATTGAGAGAATTTTATCTCACACTATGATTTCACACACAAAGCCATTAATTGACTCTAGCAAAATTATGTTGCTACCAATAGATTCCAAGGTCATTTTTCTTGGGTCTGCAAAAGATAAGAAAGGGTTTAGGAGAGATAAATATTCGTAGGTTTTTGTTCCCTAGATAGCAAGTGTTTGATTAAGTTGGGCTTTGACCCAATGCAAGGCTTTAATGAGTCAATGCAAAAAAAGAGGTGGGTTCAAACCATATGGTTCACTCATCTCCAACCATGTATGGGCTAGCTTATGAGTGCCGAGAAAATGAACAAATCATTATGGAAAACCATGAACAAGTTTGAAGGGATATCTGTTATGGAAATGATTAAAATGGATCATAACTAGTTCAAGAATACAAGAAATAAGTTGATAACCATAGGTGGGTATGAATAATATTTAAACTAGTTGCATCAAAACACATCACTATGCAAGCTCACACAATGGAAGTTTCATGTAGGTCAAACTATAAGAAATAAAGTTGCCTCTTTTTTTAGTGCTAAGTTCTAGAGCAAGTTGGGTAATGGGTGCTACTTCCATATTCTGTGTGAGACCACCATCTATCCCAGTCCAAAATTCCTCAAAAAACCATCTAATAATGGAGGCTTAGGTTATTTAATGGATCTTACCTCTATTCAATGTTGAAGAAAGAGTGTGAATCTCAAGCAAATAGCTTGGACTTTCCCCTAGAAAACCATAGAATGTGATCCACCCTAGCTTGACCTTGAGAGCATGGAGTACTACCCACATTGAAGGGCACAATTTTATCCTTGTAAACACTAGGGTGGAGCCTCAACTAGAGGTTGAATAAGACAAAAAATAGTGTAAGAGCATATTGTTGATGTGTTTTTCTAGATATTCAAGAAAGGAATCAATGTTGAGAGTTACCTTGTGGGGGATAAAAAGGACCCTCCTTCATTTGTATAGATGTGGTACTACTTTTTGTCAATATGAGATAATAGGATTTATCACTTCAATAGTAAGGAAGAGTGTTATACAACCATAGGTAATTATACAATCATAATCATAAATAAAAGGGAAAAAAAGATTAGAAATACAAATTTTATCTTCTTACCTAAACATAAGAAAAAAAAAGTGCATTCAAAATAATGTCGGTGAGGAAAGAACACATATGAAACAAAGGTATAGTAGAAAGTTTTAAATCTTTTTTTTTTCCATTCCTATCATACCAATCCGAAGGGACATATTCTCAAGATCTTACTTTACTATACAATGTCTAAAATCATAAAAACTATATGTTGCTCTATATCTTTCTATCTTTCTGTTCTTTTTTTTAAAAACCAATAATAACCAAATTCCTATTAATATTGGATTAGAATATACATGTTATTATTGCATTCAATTTTATTAAATAGATGTAATTTGATTTGTAGGTAATCAAATTTTGACCATATACTCTCTCGAAAAACACGTGCGTGTTGAAAATGTGCCAACTAGTTTTCCATGTTTATGCATGCACACAACATTAACTAAAAATAGAATGTGCATCCATGCACTCTTCAGTGAACATGTTGTGTAACTGGTGGATCAGATTCTAATCAATTTGTCTAATTGTTTGATAGATGTTATATATATGAGCATACCCAGAGAGGTGATGTGAGCAATGAGCAATGTAGTGTACCACAATGTGTCGGAAGAGAGCAGAGGATGGTTGTATGCATGTGATTGGCTATTGTAATTCTCCCTTGAATAATAAGAATATTGATTATCATTGCCCCATGCTTTTTCCCATATTGGGTTTCCACGTAAATCACTGTGTCAATTGTGCGATTGTTGTTGTTTCTGGTTTGTTCTTGGTTTTATTTTGTTTGCTATTAGAATCTTTTTACGTTTATTCTTCCGCTTCCTAAAAAGTGGTATTAGAGCGCAAAGTTGAAGGATCAGAGAGCGAAGGAGAAGAGAATTTAGTCGATGGATAGCAGATCATGTTAACTGAGTCGAGCCAAGTAGAGTGGGTCAGCTTAGGATGAGTTTTATTACACTATCGCATGTTGTATTTTTTGCTAATGGAGAAAGTTCAGTATGAGGTATGGATGATGATGTTTTATCTATTTGTTGTGTCTCACCACCTGTGTTCACTTAGAAGTTGCAAGGCGGTGTTGGTTGAGTCACCATGAAAGAAAACAAAATTGTATTTGCCTTGGAGTTGTAAAAAATATTAATTGCATGTAAATGGGAATACATCTGTAAGACCTGGATAGGCATGCGTACCCCTGGTTTATCATGTCACCTATGAAAAGTCTAGACACAGATTGAATATGTGGGAAACATGTGTGTTGGGTTAACCTTGACTTAGTGAAAGAGTTAATGAGTTAAATATTTTATTTAGGTCAAAGCATGTGGTTTTTTCAGGTCCATTTTTTTTTGGGTAGCCCATGGTATTGTGTCCATGGATTGCATGTAATGAAGTCTATAAAATGCTTGGTGAACTCCATTGTAAATGGTCGTGGAGGTAAGCGGTGAAGGCTTACTTGGTCGACTTGGCTGGATTTGGTCAAGGGAATGTTCATGTTAAGGTGGAGCACTAGGACTCTGGTGTAAAGTCCCTGGAGGTGAGAAGAAAAGGTTCACTTAGGTTGGCTTGGTCAGATTTGGTCAAAGTTGTTTGAATGCAAAGTTCGAGATGGAGCAGTGTGTCCAGGTTAGAAATGTGGGTCTATAGAAAGACTGATGTGTTGGCAGGTCAATCAAGTGTTTGAGAATATATGATGAATTTAGGTTCATATCCATGGAACTTGGAAAGTAGTGCAAGGAAGCTGAGATCGAATAGGCATGTTCAGTAATGCCAAGTTGCAACAATAGTTGTGGGTAGAAGCGATTGTGCTATTTGGTAACTCGATCACCATCATTTGGAAAAGACAAGAAGATCCTGGAAGAGGTATGAACAGGTCATCTGGTGATTACTCAAATGTGAAATTATTTGGTTGTGATGCTTATTTTTTTATCAGCATTCTATGTAAGACACATATCAAATAGGTAGATCTTTTATATGGTGATGATGTTAAGGGATGCAAAATGTGGGATCCTACTGCGCATAGAATCATCATGGACAAAGATGCAATGTTTGATGAATTTCCTTTTATAAAATCAAACATAGAAAAATGATGAAAGGTTCAAAGCATGAATAGAAGAAGAAGGGTATTTGGAAGGTATCGATTGCCATAAAAGTTTCTCACCGGTTGTTAAATGCTTGTTTCTATTCATGTTGTGTTAGCATTAGTTGTGTTACTTGATCTTGAGTTAGTACAACTAGATGTTAAAACTATTTTACATGGAGTTTTTGGGAAAAAGGGGATGTATATGGAACAACCAAAAAGGTTAGTTCAGAATTGCAACAGAAGATTTATTTGCAAAATCGAGAATCATTGTATGGCCTGAAGCATGCTAGGAAATTGGTACAAGATGTTTGATTTCTTCATGGTGAGCCAAATTTTACGAGAAGTGAATATAACCATTTTGTTTATGGTATATTTATTATCTTGGCATTAAATGTTATTCTTGTAGCGAGCACAAGCATGTTTGTGATCAACAGGTTGGCTCAGTCCGTTAGAATGTTTGATATGAAGGATCTAGGAGCATCAAAATAAATCTTGGACATGGAAATACATAGAGACAGGAAATATGGTAAGTTTGGTTCTCACAACAAAAATATGTGGTGAAGATACTCAAGAAAATTGGTATGAATAATGTGAAATCGGTAAAATCCCTTTGGCTTTCCATTGTAAGTTTTCTTCAGGTTTATGTCTTAACTGATGAAGAAGAAAATGTTTATGTGTCTCAAGTATTATATTCTAGTAGGAAGTTCAATGATTGTGATGGGAAATGGTCAACATTTCACATGCAGTTGGTGTTGTTAGTAGACACATGGAAAAACCAGGTGAAGAGCATGGAAATGGGTGCTTCAAACACATAAGCACAAGTATCACCTACAGTGGTTTCAGTGATTTATTATATGGTTATGATTCATGACATTTGGACAAGAGGGGACCTACCTCAGGTTATGTCTTCCAAGAATGCAAGGATCTATTGGGTAAGTTTGGATAGGTACATGATGAGGTCTTCTGTGGTGGTCAAAGTGTTGTGCATTTGACTAACAATCTAGGGTATCATAATAGACAAGTGTATTGGTTTATAAGACAGGTTATTGATGGAGGAAGAATGGTCCATACTCGAGTGAATCGTGCAAACATGTTCATGTAACAATATTGTTAGAGAAGTTGTGAAGCTATGATGGTGTTTGGATTCTCTTAGCTAGTAGGAAAGGTGATGAATAAATTTGGGCATGATATATCAAGTAAATTGTTATCAAGGTGGAGATTGTTGAAAACGTGTCAATGAATTTCCCATGCAAATGCATGCACACAACATTAACTAAAAATAGAATGTGCATGCATGCACTCTTCAGTGAATAGGTTGTGTAACTATTGGATCAATTGTAATGAGTTTGTCTAATTGTTTGATAGATGCAATATATACGAGCATACCCATAGAGGCTAGGTGAGCAATGTAGTGTAGCATAGTGTGTCGGAAGAGAGGAGAGGATGGTTGTATGTTTGTGATTGGCTATTGTAATTCTCCCTTGAATAATAAGAATATCTATGCACGTGATTAATGATATTTCTGATTTATTCTTGGTTTTATTTTCTTTTCTATTAAAATCTTGTTACATTTATACTTCTATTCCAATAGAGTATTTTTAAAAGAATTATATTTAATAATAATAATAATAATTCAACCTTGATAAATAAAAAGATTTGACCAGATTTAACTCATTGTGTGATGTGTTTAAAAAAAAACCATTACTTTCTTGAGAAAATGTGAATAATAAATATCCTTTCAAAATTACCAAGAGATGGGCACGGACTTGGAATTTCATTTCACATTACCCATCGTATCTAACATTGCTATTTGTATACTAAAAACTTCAAATAAATCTCATTAATCATATCCAAAGCTCAATAATCATATACAATCGTGAATTTGTAAAAGCCTATTGTAAATAAAAACTGTTTACTACTCTTGAATGGTTAGTGCATTTAACCTTTCCAATGTTGTCTAAAATCCATGCTAAAACCATATATATATATATATCGCGTTTCTACCAATAGTTAGTATTAAAAATGTCCATATTATTATGCAACCTCTTTTTAGAGATGAATTAGTATGCAACCTCTTTTAGGAGATGAATGATTATTTTAATGTAATGCTCTCTATATCAGAACAAAAATAAATTTTACCATCACATGTAAATTCTTAGATACTATCGCGTGTGCATCTCAAAAAGTGTTGTAAATAATATTCTTTAAAAAATAAGGAGAAAAGTTCCCATCTGATCATATTGAGACTTGCATGTATCTCTAATATTTTGTTGACACCCACATGTACTCCTAATATCTTGCAAGAGGATTTAAAAACTGTCTCCAATTATTTAAGATTCAAAAATTAAAGAAACAAGTACCACTGGAGTGGCTATGTCCCTGCCCAGAAGCAGGGTTGATGCTCAAAGAAATGTTTGTTAAACTGGATGCTTGTCTGCCATTTCAATAAACATTGAATTGAAATAAAAATTTAAGGAAATGTTGAAAGCTCTAGCCTACGGAAAATGTCTACCTGATCTTTCTTGTTCTTAGATATCAATTTCCTCTTTGGCTTTCTCCATGTTCAGCTCCAACGTCAGTTAGATCATATTTATATGCTAGAGTTGTCACACTGCACTAGGTTCTTTTTATGTTTGGAGAAAAGCAACCATACTTTCAAACCAAACTGAAAGCCACTATAAGGAACAACAAGGCATGTTCTCCCAGATCACACCGCTATTAATTAATCTCTATTTTTCAGTTTTAATTAGATTGCACTATTAATCATTTTTTTTAAGCATATCTCGAGCTCAGTGCATCTAGATTCGGCATTTTCTTTAAGGATCTCAAGATGTGATTCATTTTATATTATTTATTGTATTAGTAGTTTTCATTATATGAGTAATTCTATATTATTTATTATATTAGTAAGAAAGACGACCTACAGTAAAGCCTATAAAAAGGCTATTAAATTCATTAATAAATCATAGAAGTTGGTCTGATATTCGCAATTGGCCAAAACAAGGTTCATGTGATAGAGATGCCCCCATTTAATTATTTATTTGACATCCTATCTGTCTAATCCTTCTACCATTAAGTCTAGTTTCCCTCACACTTTCTCTGGTATTCTCCCTGGACTACCAGATTGTTCATGTCCTGCTGCGAAGGTCTCCTTTGTAAAGAAAGCACCTAGGTTACACAGGGAGACGTCTCCTCCTAACTCTCAGAAGAGGGAGTATAAACCTGTGGGTCTTTCTGGGAGAAGACGACAGTTGTGGAAACCAAATAAGACTTTCCGAAAGATGGTTCTACGGTCGGATGTGGGGCTCGAACAGGAGGCTAGGTTGGCTTTATGTGGTCTTGTGGGCAGGGTATCTTATCAGTATCTCAGCAATGTCTCTTTACAGGCATGGGTTGAAAGACATTGGGCTCCCTTGATAGTACTCTCTGTAAATTTTACACCTAACTAAGGGTTGGTTAGGCTTCATCTGTAAGTCCCCTGAAGACTTGTCGACTCTTTTGGAAAGAAAATGGGATTTGGGGGGAAACATTCCCATGTTAAAGTGTTGGCATGTTGCTTTCGACCTGACCACCGAGTAATTTCAGATGCACCATCTATGGGTTCTTTTACCGTGATTACCCATCCACCTCTGGAATGAGGGAGCACTCATGGCGATCGAGAAATCTCCTTGCTCTTTTATCTCTGTGGATAGTCAAAACCTTACAGTCTCGGTTAGATAGGTGGCGTGGGTCTTGGTCGAAATGAACATTCACAGTGGGCTTCTTGAAGTTTTAGAGATCGACTTGCGGGGTCGTAAAACTCTTCAATGAATTGATTACCCAGGAATTCCTTTCAGATGTAGCATCTGCCATTTCAGTGGTCACCTTCGATAGGATTGTAAAGGCTGGGTTTTTGTGTATGATTCAGAGGACACAGAGCAGCTCAGGAATTTGTATAACTCTTCCCTTGATGATGCTACAAGCGATTTCAGGGATTTCCATTTCCCGACGGAGGTCTCCAGCCCATCTACTCCACCTGAGAGTCTCTCGGGTAAGTTAAGATCCTTCTTCCCTGCATTTTTTTCTACTTTAACTTCTTGGTAAAAACTAACTTTGGACACTTCTGGTTGGTTAAAATGAAATACTACAAATGAGGGGAGACCATTGGTGTCGGCTTCGGAATCTGTTGGGTCTGCTTTTGGGGAGTCTTTTCGGCAAGTGGAAAAGGATTCCACTACTATAGAACCGTTGGGCGATGACAACCTTGAAACTTCTAGGAGCCCCAAACCTTTATATGTCATAGGTCTTGTTTATGCACCTTCCACTATTCTAGTGGAACCCAGCCACCCTTGTCCCCCCCATGCTTCCCTTTAAACCTCTCTGGAACCCTGTTTCACTTCCCAGATTTCATGAATTGGAGGAAACTGATTCCTCACTAAACGAGGTGTTAGAATTCTTGATTCCTTACCTTCGAGACCCCTCTTCTACTATCCCTCTGCCTGTCTATTTGGGGAATTTTGTGTACAAAAAATTGTCTTGGGGTGGGGAAGCCAACACTTCTCGTCAAGATGGTGAAGGGAATGGGAAGGAATTTTCTAGGTCTCATGGCTTTGGACTTGAGTACTCCCATATAAAAACCCGAAGTAATAGGAAGAAGTGTTCGACCTCCTCCTCCCAACAATCAGTTTTAGTTTCTCCTTCCACTGATAGTGAGGCACTTAGAGCAGTGAAATCCCTTGCTAGGGTGAAGTGATGATTTATCTATCCCTAAATATTCGAGAGATAGGGGGCTCCCTAAAAACTGCCTCTATTCTTTGGCTTTTGGATAAAACATGTCCGTATATTTTATTTTTATAGGAAACTTTGGTTCTCGAACAAAAAGATAGGTATTTCATGAGCGACTTGCATCCCTCATGGGTCACATGTGTTGTTAACTCGGTTGGGACCTCAGGAGGTCTTTTGGTTACTTGAGATCCTAATAAACTTGAACTGGTACCTTACCTCTTTGTTGGTGGCATTTTATTGACAAGGATGTGCATTGCAAGAAAGAGCAAGCTTACTTTATTAAACACATACGACCCTTGTGTGGAGAGGAATTCTTGGGAAAACTTCCTTCAATTTTTTCTCTAATTTGTTTGCATGCTTATTCTCCTCTTTTGTCTCCAACTTTACATGCTCTACCACCAGTTCTAGGGCATCCTTTCCATTTCTGGTTGCTTGCAATTCCATCGCGTCTGATCTCACTCATGATTGCACTTCCTGCGTGACACTGACTTGCAGTTTGTACAATGCCTTTGTTGGTATTTTAGCCAATACCAACTGTACCTGCACCGGGTCTTTGAGTGGTGTCTAGACTATGACCTTGTCAACCTGCAACATATATGTTATGATTTGGAAGCTCGGACTTGCTTGTGCTATGGTTTAGATGGTGTCTTCTTCATTTTGCATAGTCCTGTCCTCTGCTCCTGTCGCTCGGGGGATCAATTATGTTCCCATTTCTTTCATTTTGGATTCTTGTATCTGTTCCAAAACCTTCTTAATATCATCCAAATCATTCCTTATCCTTCCCATTTGGTTCTCAACCTCATCAAACTCCTCTGTTGCGCGATCCTGTACTCTCTCTATGACAAGATCGACATCATCCTCGGTGATTATATATTCTGGAATTTGCTTATGGGCCTTGGTATTATTGCGCGACCCCCCTATATGTATAATTGGTCATTTGGGTGGCCCTGTTTCTTATGGAGTAGTTGTCGAAGGGGTTTCCTATGTTGTGTCCCCCCTTCCTTGTTCTTCCCACACTGGGACATTTTCCTTCTTTCCTGTCTACGCATCCTTCTTTGGAGAGTTTCCCTTCTTCTGCTGCACTAGATTTTGACCTGTCTTCACCTGTTGCATGGGTTTATTTTTCATTGTGTTTCCTCCTACAGGTGTCTTGGACAAACCTACTTCCACTTCTTTTCCCTTGTCCATGTCCTTGGTGATGATTGGGATCTTCCAGTCATCCTGCCCGTCTCTCATTGCCATTTCAAATTTACTTGTATTGTTGCAGTATCAAAGTTGTAGCCATCTTTCTCTGAATCCTTGCATGATTGAATCCACATGTTGTGTCAGGTAGCCCTAAAATTAGCTATCCCTTGATATTGTGCAACCACTTCCAGAGTTATCCTCCAAGTATTAGCTATGTTGTCTTGAATGTCATTGAGATATCGAGAAAAGGTGTTGGCATTGCCACTTCTTCTCTTGGCATCTGAAGTGCTTCCCATCAACGTGTACCGTGTTGCACGACAACATCCTACTCTGTTGCAGAAGTATGAGTAGGAAGGCTCCTTCCATCCGATTAAGGCTACGAGGATCATGACCTAGGAGTAGTGGAACTTTATTCCAAAATCCTACATATCGTTGCAATCATCTAGGAACAATTTTAGTAAGTATGGGGCCCAGCTAAGAATGGTGTCATTTGTGCATTGTGTTGTTGTTGAGACCTCCTCCTTGTGGAATTTGCATAATAACTTACATGCCATTAATTTTGTGGCCATCCTGGTGGCTGCGTCACTGATCTGTTTTATGATTATCCGCGGGAGCCTCTTTCCATCCCATATGTCTTCTTCATCTCTTATGTGAGAGCCTTCTCTTTGGTTTTATCATCCAGGTACTGCACGAGACTCTCACCATTTGATGGTAGGCTTGTGATGAATGGGCCCACTGTCGGGGAGTCTTTTCGGCAAGTGGAAAAGGAGTCCACTACTATAGCACTGTTGGGCAACGACAACCTTGAAAATTCTAGGAGTCTCGGACCTTTAGATGTCATAGGTCTTGTTTCTGCACCTTCCACTGTTCCAGTGGAACCCAACCACCCTTGTTCCCCCCCATGTTTCCATTTAACCCTCTCAGGAACCCTGTTTCACTTCCTAGATTTCGTGAATTGGAGGAAACTGATTCCTCACTAATCGAGGTGTTAGACTCCTTGATTCCTTACCTTCGAGACCCCTCTTCTACTATCCCTCTGCCTGTCTATTTGGGGAACTCTGTGTACAAAAAATTGTCTTGGGGTGGGGAAGCCAACACTTCTCGTCAAGATGGTGAAGGGAACGAGAAGGAATTTTCTTCGTCTCGTGGCTTTGGACTTGAGTACTCCCATATAAAAATCTGAAGTGATAGGAAGAAGTGTTCGACCTCCTCCTCCCAACAACCAGTTTCAGTTTCTCCTTCCACTGATAGTGGGGAACTTACAGTGGTGAAATCCCTTGCTATGGTGAAGTAATGATTTATCTATCCCTAAATATTCAAGAGAAAGGGGGCTCCCTAAAAACTACCTCTGTTCTTCAGCTTTTAGATAAAACATGTCCGTATATTCTATTTTTACAGAAAACTCTGGTTCCCAAACAAACAGATAGGTATTTCATGAGCGACTTGCGTCCCTCATGGGTCACATGTGTTGTTAACTCGGTTGGGACCTCGGGAGGTCTTTTGGTTACTTTAGATCCTAATAAACTTGAACTAGTACCTTAGCTCCTTGTTGCTGGAATTTTATTGACAAGGATGTGCATTTCAAGCAAGAGGAAGCTTACTTTATTAAACACATATGACCCTTGTGTGGAGAGGAATTCTTGTGAAAACATCCTTCAATTTTTTCTCTAATTTGTTTTCATGCTTCTTCTCCTCTTTTGTCTCCAAATTTACAGGCTCTACCACTAGTTCTAGGGCATCCTTTCCATTTCTGGTTGCTTTCAATTCCGTCACGTCTGATCTCACTCACGATTGCACTTCCTGCGTGACACTGACTTGCAGTTTGTACAATGCCTTTTTTGGTATTTTAGCCAATACCAATTGTACCTGCACCAGGTATTTGAGTGGTGTCTAGACTATGGCCTTGTTAACCTGCAACATATATGTTGTGATTTGGAAGCTTGGACTTGCTTGTGCTATGGTTTAGATGATGTCTTCTTCATTCTGCGTAGTCCTGTCATCTGCTCCTGTCGTTCGGGGGATCGATTATGTTCCCATTTCTTTCATTTTGGATTCTTGTATCTATTCTAAAACCTTCTTAATATCATCCAAATTATTCCTTATCCTTCCCATTTGGTTCTCAACCTCATCAAAATCCTTTGTTGCATGATCTTGTACTCTCTCTGCGACAAGATCGACATCATCCTCGGTGATTATATATTCTGGGATTTTTTTATGGGCCTTGGAATTCTTGCGTGACCCCCCTGTATGTATAATTGGTTGTTTGGGTGGCCCTGTTTCTTGTGGAGTAGTTTTCAAAGGGGTTTACTATGTCGTTGTGTCCCCCCTTCCTTGTTCTTCCCACACCGGGGCATTTTCCTTCTTTCATGTCTACGCATCCTTCTTTGGAGAGTTTCCCTTCTTCTGCTGCACTAGATTTTGACCTGGATTCACCTGTTATGTGGGTTTCTTTTTCATTACGTTTCCTCCTACAGGTGTCTTGGACGACCCTACTTCCACTTCTTTTCCCGTGTCCATGTCCTTGGTGATGACTAGGATCTTTCAATCATCCTGCCAGTCTCTCATTGCCATTTCAAATTCATATGTATTGCTACAGTATCAAATTTGTAGCCATTCTTTCTCTGAATCCTTGCATGAATGAATCCACATGTTGTGTCAGGTAGCCCTAAAATTGGCTATCCCTTGATATTGTGCGACCACTTCTAGATTTATCCTCCAAGTATTAGCTATGTTGTCTTGAATGTCATTGAGATATCAAGCAAAGGTGTTGGCATTGCCACTTCTTCTCTTGGCATCTGAAGTGCTTCCCATCAATGTGTACCGTGTTACATGAAAACGTCCTACTCTGTCGCAGAAGTATGAGTAGGGAGGCTCCTTCCATCCGATTAAGGCTATGAGGATCATGAGCTAGGAGTAGTGGAACTTTATTCCAAAATCCTGCGCATCGTTGCAGTCATCTAGGAATAGGTTCAGTAAGCATGGGACCCAGCTAAGCATGGTGTCATTTGTGCATTGTGTTGTTTCTGGGACCTCCTCCTTGTGGAATTTTCATAATATCTTACATGCCATTAATTTTGTGGCCATTATGGTGGCTGCAGCACGGATCTGTTTTTATGATTATTCCGCAGGAGCCTCTTTCCATCCCATACGTCTTCTTCATCTCTTCTGTGAGAGCCTTCTCTTTGGTTTTATCATCCAGGTACTGCACGAGACTCTCACCATTTGATGGCAGGCTTGTGATGAATGCGATGAGCTCTATGTCAATTGAGACAGGTTCTTCTAACCACAAAAACCCTCCATGGAGGACTGCCATCAACTTCTTGAAGTAGTTTTTCACCTCTTTCCCCCTGCCAAAGTGGGGAATCTCTAACAAGTTCAAGATACATGTGTTTTCCAGGCCTGTAGCCCATTTCTTTGGCTGCAGTATTAGATCTCCAAATGGCCCTGTGCCTAGGCTCTCAATGTACACCTACTGCGCAAATTCTGGGAATTTGTTGGTGTCAAATACATTTTTGTCTGCGTATATTAGCCTTTCCATGCAACCTAGTAGAGTTTGTGTAGCCTGCACCCCCTTTGAGATGTGCGGTAAGATTATCGAAACATCGGGTTGCTTATGTGGGGACCACGCGATGGGTTGTTTTCCCTTCCTCTTTATCGGCGTGGTAGAGGTGCCAGCCTCTGGTTGTCTGTCTTCCCTGCCCGACTCTATTTTCCCTGTGATGTCTTCAATCTGTACTTATTCCTACTGTGCAAACCCCACCATAGGTTGTGGTCTCGGCCCATCATACTTTGTCCTTTCTTTTTCACCACCATTTGTTCTATGGGATTCTTCAACCTTGGCAAGTTGTTGTGGGTTGCCCGTGGCTAACGGTTCATGACCCTGTGCACTGTCGTGCGAGTCGATATCCATCCTCACCATCGTTGGGGCCTGTTCTTCTTCCTTGACCAATGTGACACTCACTGGTTCGACCTACGGTGAGGGAATTGCGTTGACATAGACAATTCCCTCTCTCTGTGTAAATTCTTATTGCGCCTTCGCGGTTTCTTGCAGTGACGTAAGACTACTGTGTGTTTTTCATGTTGTTTGTATTGGTGAGCTGACATTTGGAGGTTCCATCCTGGGTAATTCTTACTTTCCCGATTAAGCTTCGACTGCTTCGATCTCTGCACTTGTTTGTTTGCCTCTCATCTTTGTGCTCGTTAGCTTCATGAGTTTTCAAATGCACAATAAGTCTTGTTGGGACCACATTTTTACATTATATAGGGCGTCATAAGTGCCATGAATATTCTTGGAGAAGCTCCTTTAGTTGTTATTAATGCATTGAATATTTTCGAGGATGCTTCATTCAGTTTCATAAATTCCCAATTCGCACCTTTTTACCCTAACAATTGATTTTTTCTTTTCCGACCGTTGGCCCGTTCTCTCATGCGCTGCACTTTTTCGGTGCACCATACGTTTTTGCTGTGAATTTACCTTATTGCACGGTGTTTTCTTCCTATCAACCATATGTTGTGCACGATCACTTTTTCTTTTTGTCACGCTGATTCCACTATCTATTGCGCATGATATTTCCCAATATTTTGTATTTTCTTTCTTTTCTAGTTTTTTCTTCCTTTTTCTTCTTTTTCTACTTTTGTCTTTCTTTTTATGAGATTTATTTCCTAATGTATACTACGGTACACTATATACATGCCTTTCTCATTGTGTTGTGACTTTTAATTGTTAGTAGGTCGACTGTCCCTATACAGTTTCAGTCGAATACCATTGATCATTCCTTTCAATTATTTTCCTCCCAAATCTTTTAGTTGTCCAGATCCCCCATATGTGATAGTATTTACTTCATATGGACGTAGCCAATGCATTCTAAACTTACCAGGATGTTGGAAAAATTTACTGTCATAGAGTAGGACTAGGTCTCCCTCCTTAAAACTCTTCTTTTTAATATTTTTGTCATTCCAAACTTTGTCTCTTTCTTTCTGTACTTCCTGGTGAAATCCTACCAGAATTCTATCATCTTCCATTTCCATTAGTTGAATTAACCACTCATGTAATGCAACTCTTTCTATCATGTTGGTAATTGTTTCTATGTGCAGACTGGGTACCAGAAATTCTAATGGTACTATTGCTTCTTTCCCATACACCAATAGGAATGGTGCATGTCCTATAAAATTAATACATATGGTACTATATGCCCATAATATTGTTGGTATCTTCAAGTCTCAATCATCTATGTTGACATTGCAGATCTTAGTCAAAGAATTTTCCAAAATCTTATTGAAATATTCTACTGTTCCATTTTCCTGAGAATGGTACGGTGTACTCTTCTCATGATAGACTTCAAACTCTTCAATCATAGCCCTAATGGTATCATTGATAAAATGAGTGCCTTGGTCACTCATCAAAATCCTTGGACATCCAAATATGATGATCACTTGCTCAAACAAGAAGTGTGTTGTTGTCTATGCGCTACAGTATTTGACTAGGCTGCTTCTACCCATCTTGTTAAGTATTCAGTTGCAGTAATGATATATCTAGATCTTGAACTTTTTTCTAGTGGATTGATTGGTCCAACAAAGTCTATTTACCATTTTTCAAATACCTACAAATTTACTTGTGATCTTAGAGGAATCTCATCCCTTCTGTTGGGTTTTCCAACCCTCTTCCAGACATCACATTTCTGGAAATATTCCTTGGCATCTTTATGGACTGTTGGCCACCATAATCCTGTGCGCAATACCTTCTGCATGGTAGCTTTTCCTACATAGTGCCCTCCAACTATACCTTCATGAGATTTTGCCAAAATTTAGTTCCTTTCATGTTCTAATACACACCTTCTCAAAATGCTATCTGCGCTCATATTGTATAAAGTGTCCTGCAATAAGTTGATAGTCTATAGCTCGAAATACCAGATTTTTCTTCTACATAGTGCTAAACTCTTGTGGTGCAATCCCTGTACTTAAGTATTCAATAATATCAACAAAGTATTCATCAACTACCTATACTGAAAAATAGCTACACATCGGGGAAGTTGTCTTCCAAGTTAGCAGATTCTTCTTCATTAGTTACCCTTGACAGGTGATCAGGTCTTGCATTCAGTTTCCCTAGTTTGACTATCACCTCGGAATAAAATTATTGAAATAACAATAGCCATCTCAGATCCTCGCCTCCAACACTGGCTTGTTGACTAGATATTTGAGGGTAGAATGGTCTATGGAATTTTAAAGTGTTTACCCAGTAAGTAGTGCCTCAACTTCCGAATTGCATATACCATGGCTAGGCCTTCTCTTTCTGTGGTGTTGTAATTCTACTATGATTTTGACAATTTTATGCTTGTAAAGGCTATAGGATGTTCTAAGTCCCCTACTCCTAGCTACGCCATAATTGCTCCAAGTGTTATGGTTGATGCATCTACATTCACATGAAATGTATTTTCCCAATTTGGGAATACTAGGATAGGTGTTGTGACCATATTTTCTTTTAAAGTGTCGAATCCTTGTTGACAATCCTCATTCCATTGAAATCTGGTGTGCTTCTTTAACAATTTTTCCATAGGTGTAGTAATCTGCGCATACCCCTTTATAAACTTCCTATAATAGCTTGTATGTCCTAGTGTTTCTCTTAACTGGTGCATTGATTTTGGTGGTGGTAAATTTACAATGACTGTAATCTTAGCAGGGTCCACTAGTAAACCTTTTTTACACACTATATGTCCCAACAATATTCCAAAAGGTATACCAAAGATGCATTTCTTAATGTTTAATGATATCTGACACTTCCTACATCTTTCCAACATTAGTTTTAACACTTCTACATGGTCCTTTAACAGACTATATACATTCCAGTCATCCATATATACTTCTAGAAACTGACGTATGAATTCCTTAAAAGAAGCTATGACTACTCTTGAAAATATGGCTGGTGCATTCTTCAGCCCAAATGGCATGAATGTATATTGGTATGACCCCCATTATGTAGCAAAATTAGTCTTATACATGTCTTCTGGAGCTATTTTGATCTGATGGTAAGCTGAGAATCCATCTGTGAATGAATATGCTTCTTGGCCTCCCACATTCTCTAAGACCTCATCTATAAAAGGGGTAGGAAAAGGGTCATGTAAGAAAGAATCACCTAGTCTTATCAAATGTACACAAATCCTTATCCCCCCTTGTTTCTTTTCTTGGACTACCATAGGACTTATCCATTCAAATTACTCTATTGGTTCTATGATACCGACTTCCAAGATTCTGTCAATTTCTGCTTTCACTTTTTGCTTATACACTGGATTTAGTTTGTAAGGTCTCTACCTGACATGCCTTGCCTCAGGTTTGATAGGTATGTTCATCTCACCTAGATCCCCTGTTATGCCACTCATCTCTATATAGGTTGTTGGGAACAAGACATTTTATTTGCGCAGTGACTCTTTTATTATTTCTATTGTTTGTTCATCCCAATAGTCTCCAATACTTGTCATTTTAAGATTGTCATTCATCCCAATGTTGACTTTCTTAATTTTGATTGGTGCAACAAATACTTCCGACTTCAGAGATGGACCTTCCACCTCTATTTCTCCCTCAATCTCTATAATTTGAATTTTGCGCAGATCATCTTCATCTGGTGCTTCCTCTTCAACATGATAGCATGAGAATAACTCGTTGTCTGTCTATATGTTTTGTTGTTGATATTCTGTCATGATTTCAACTTCTGGTTCATTAATAAATATCGTTCCCTATATCATCTTTAGCATTGAATCTATGTTGGGGTTCTCATGTTCAAATGAGAAGGTTACTATAAAAAATTTCTATAAGCTTATCCATTTTGTAGTGCCTCTGCGCATCTCCTGGTCTATATACTAGTTCCCTAGGATTCCTTCCAATGTATGGATAAAGTGATGAGGCCATTCCTCTGGTAGTGTCATCCTCCACTGTGTTCTTCACTTCTCTAAGTGTTCAAGTGGTGTTCCTTGTCTATCATACCTCTTCATTTTATTTCTACCCTGCTCTTCAAAAAATCTAATGCGCAGTAGTCATTTACACTAATACTAGTCCTGGATTGTTTCTTTGTGCACACCCCACTATCTTGCAGGTGTGGCCTCGAGTGAAATATACAGGCTAAGAGCCTATGATTTTCTAACACTTCCTCTTCATATTTTTTCATAAATTTCTCTAAGTCATTTACCCCATGAAAACTGGGAGGTTATCTTATCTTTGTACCTACCCATCTTACTACGCTGTCTATTCTTGCACACCTTCTTGTGGAAGCTTCATGTAATCATTGTTTCCAATTCTCTAAACCTGTATCTGAATTAGAAGCACATGATGTAATTCTTCTCCAGATGAGTATCCCATCTACATTTGGTTTGACATAATCCTCTTCTCGCGCGGTGGTTCTGTACAACTGGTTTATTTCTTCTTCATCCAAACAAGTGGGCTCTACATACCTTTCTCCTTATGAAGGATCTAATGGTGCAATGAATCTATATTATCCTTATTCAAAAGTCATTTTACTCGTATTCATATTGATTATAGATTGGTTATCAAATGCCCAATCCAATCCAAGAAATGTTGGGTAAGGTGTTGTGCCATCTACTATCTCTATTACTTCAAAATATTCCATAGTGCGCACTCCATCCAAATATATTGTCACACCTTTAAGCCTTCCAATTGGTAACACTCTATGTTGATTTGATAGTTTCAACTAGACAGGTGAAAAACCTAGTGTAGGTTCTCCCATACACTACCATGTTTTCTTAGGTAAGACATTTACTTCAGAGCCTAAGTCCAATATAATATCACCCATATTGAAATCCCCAATATTAGCATCTAGTCTGAATTCCCTACTTGTCCTTCTTATTGTATGGGGATGCTTGACTGTTTTCTGCTCTAATTTTCCTTCTACCTATATGTTACATATTTCTAGCAAATTTTGTAATATCTTAACAGATGATGGATCCTTCAATAACTTAACACGAGATTTCAGAAAAGTTTTTATGTCACTTACTTGCTCTAAATGTTGTGCTTCACTGGTATGGTCCATTGAGGAGGGAATTTCATACATTGGTGAGTTCTAATTTTTCTACACAACTGATGTAGATGCAACATTTTGTTTGAGAAACTCTTGTCTAGCCTCCTTGAATGTTTCCTTTTATTTTCGTGCATTAAACTACTTTTGCAGCTCAATATTCTTCTTAACCCAGGTGTTGTACTGGATCTTGTTTTATTGCGTCAGTTCCTGTCTTGGCTCCTCCTCGAGTGACTATATTAATGTTTCTCCCATCATCCCTAGATTTTGCAGAGATCCATTGGACATTCTGGTTGTTTTGGTTCCTTTTTCTTGGATCTTTCCCAAGTGTGTTGGACAATCTTCTTTCTCATGGTCTGTTGTGCGACAATAGATACATATTGTTGGTGGAAGTTGAAACTCCCTTGCACAATGTCTTGGTTGTTTGAAATTATGACACACTAATGGACCTCTTCCCCATCCAAATACTCCTCTACTTCATCCTCCACCTTTGTATCCACCTCGATATCCTCATGGTGCATTGTACTGAGGTACCTGATTATACTACATGGGCTTATGCTACGACTGCGCATTATTGTATTGTGACCACGCATTGTTATACTGTTGTTGCACATTATTGTATGGTGGTGGTACCTGGTTGAAATGAGGTGAAACTTATCTTGTCATCATTTCCTCTTGCACCCTATAAGTATCTGAAGTTCTTTCTCTCATCAGATCCATTGTTCTACAATATTTTTCATCATGACCCACTGATTTGCAAAAAATGTAGTATGAACTTTTGGGTACTGTCTTATACTTCTGCATCATTGGAAAATAATATGGATCATTCCCATGCATGTTACAAATCTCACACCATGGTCCTCCTATTGGAAAAGGATTTGGTAATCATTATTCCATATACTACGTGAAAGTTGGACATTCGTTCTTGTGGTGTCCTTTTTTCCTGCATGTGGTACACCAAAAAATTTATCTTTTCTCTTTTCCCTTTTTCTGGTTAAGTTGAAATGTTAGGTTTTTTAGATCCTCCTTCAACTCCTCTATTATTAGATCTATCTTATGATACTGGTTCTCTTCTAGTTGTAAGGTTGTATGTAGAGCCTCTACCTGAGATTGGAACTTCTGTTGTCTTACTGGGTGTTTCAAGTGTGGAAACAATGAGTTCACAAATAAGTGCCTATTTGCATGTCAATCATTGTATACTTCAACTTACATTTCAAACATTTGAACCTATGATCAATCTCCCAAATAGAATCACCTGGTTTTTTCCTGATTTCAATCATTTCATTAATATAATGATCCTCTGAGATAGGCTTCTGAAATTCATTTATCAGTAGTTTTTTCACATTTGCAATAGTCCTTGTTACTCCTAGTCGACTATTTACATCTAGGCTCATGTACAAAAATCCAGTGTGCAGTCTCTTAGCATGATAGATAAATGCATGCGTTTTGTATCCCCGTTTGTGATATGATTTTCTTCCCAAATATTCTCATAGATGAATAAGTGCTTTTCAGGGTCCTCTAATGCCTCTCCCTGAAATTCTGGTAATTTGATCGTGAGATTATGTCCTGCCATTTTGAACTGTGTTGAATTAATGCCTCTGTGAAGTGTAGATATTTGAATGTAAATTCCTGAACTGGCTCCCCTAGTTGATGATCCTTGATTGGATCCCTATCTTGTTGTTGTTCTTCCACTAAACTTTGGTTGTCTAAACGCTAGTGTTATTTTTGGTGTACTAGTCTCACATGGAGTTGTAGGTTCCACACTGACGGTGATCTAGATTGGAGTTGTTCCTTATTTCACTGACCTTGGACCTCCTGTTTTCCTTTCATATGTTGCACACAGGATTTCCTCAATCTGTTCCATAACCCAGAGATCATCCACCTCTTCTTCATCGCTTTCCAAGCCCTCTCTTCGGTTGTTTGCATCAAGACGAAGTGGAAAGAAGGATGACCGTGGGAAAGAAAGTGTGCAGAAACGAAAGTAACAGCTGGTGAAAGAATAGCACGTGCACATGCAAGAAAGTATGCACAAGGAAAGCGACAACTGGAGGAAGAACAACACGCGCATGGGAGGAAGACCTAATGTCGGAAGGGTTAGGGTTTTGGTAATATTATGTAAATGGTTGAAGAGCCCGAAATGTATAAATATAGTTAAGAAGGTATCATATAGGGGGTTGTCGTTATTGTTGTTTGTTTAGGTTATTTAGAAAGTAAGTAGTTATTATTTGTTACTGGTTCTGAAGATTGTAGCTACGCATGAGCGAATGCAATATGTAATGTTTTAGCTATGTGAGGGAATTTTGTAAGTTGTTGAGCAAATAAGAGAGGAGGGAGGGTAGATGTGAGGATTATATCGTAGGCTGTAGAGCATGGTGCGATCTAGTTTGCCTCATATAGATCTTACCCAATTTTGCGCGCAGCGCCGGAAATGCAGAACTACCATAATAAAAGAGCCAAGAGCCAAATATTTGTGGACGTAGCCCAAGGGGGGGTGAACCACGACAATATTCATGTAAGGTGTTGAATTCATGCATGTCTTTACTTTCTTTCAACAATTAATGGTTAGGCTCTATGAATGAGTTAATACATTGTTATGAAATCCGTTTATGTTGTTCGAGAAATAAACTATGAAATGTGCATATGCGACTTTGAGGAATAAGTAGATTACACTAACCTCTTGTGGGACATGGTTTTAATCAAGAAACCCCTATCTCCTACTCTGTCCTAGACTGTAAACACCTGAGTCTTACAGTCACCCATTTAAAGCTATCTCGAGTGAGATTGTGTAGTACCTTCTATGTACTGTGTCGCTTTCTGGTTTACTAGGAGGGCCGATATTTTTATAGGCTTTGTTGGAACCCTGAATGACATGAACCCTGGGTCAACTGCTCAAACAACCAGAGAAGGGAAGAGTGGCCAAGAAATGGTTATGTTGTCGTGTTAAGAGGAACAAGAAAGGGTCGAGTAGATGAGATAGAGTGAACGAAAACCGAAGGAGCGGAAAAGAAGAACAATGATCCATTAGAAGGGAATGTTGAGACCTTGGAACCTCACGAAGGCAGAAATCGAGGGTTGGTTGAGAACTAAAGAAATAGATTTTGCACAAAAAGACAATAGAAACCCCAGAATCACATCGCGTAAATACCTAGATAAATACATATTTACGGATTTACACGAAGTCTTTTTCTGTGATTTTCCACATCTACTACAGGAGTGGATCCTAAGATTAAAGGATAACCAGACGATGAACTGGATTCAACAGCTATATTGGACTCCAGTATAGATCACGCAGCTGCAGCAGGCGAACAACAAATTCACCCACACAGTAGACTTTTGGCTTGACAGTATTGTGGCAGGCTTCATCATAGAATTTGCAGTAGACCCAGCGAAGTCATACAACGCAGTCGAATAAGAGTTTCTACAAGGACCCAGAGGAAGGTATATTGGATCAATGTATACTTCTATCAAGATACTGCTATATAACAAAGGTGTAGTGACAATGGAATCAGAGAGCTAGACTTCCCAGAGTGCATGGGGGAAGGGGGGAAGCACTGATAGAGAGAGGAGAAATGGAAGGAGGGCAGGATAAAGACAAGAATGAGGAGGAACCCTTGGACCCCATCTTGATAGGTGATGACCAGCTTAAGTGGATCTTGGCATCATCAGGAACGACGCATAGTGGAGTACCCTACCAATATAAGATGAATACCAAGAAGAGATCCATATTTGTGAGGGAGGACTTGACAAGCGATGAGGAAGAGGTAGAGGATCTCTGGGCTATGGAGCAGAAAACAAGAGGCCCAAGAATAGGAGGAGAAGGCAACCATCCTTTCCATATTAATTTCAGTGTGGAACCCATAAACCCATGTGTGTCCAATACACCAAAGAGAACACCACCTCTTAGACAACCGAAGTTCGGAGGAAGTCCAACAACAGGAAGTACATCTACACAAAGAGAAACAACTAGAGAAGCCAGTTCAGGTAACCCTAGTCAAGTATCTACACTGCACAGAGGAGGGATTAGTTCAGTATTCATAATGGCAGGACACGATCCTACTATCATATTACCAGAGTTTCGAGGAGAAGCAACAGAACACCCTGAGAAGCATTTGTTCATTTGCACAAAGATATGGGAAGCAAAGAAAAACACTGACGAAGATACCAAACTCTCACAACTAGCGATCATGCTAAGGGACCGCACATTAGACTGGTACATGAGTCTAGACATGTGCAATGTTCCTGGGACCACAAGGACACTGTCCGACATTAAGAAATTATTGATAAATGAGTTCCAGAAGCTGATCTTAGAGGATCAATACATGAACGAGATGATTGAAATAAGACAAAAATAAGGGGGAACTAAGAGAGCAGCTGTGCAGGCAGCAGGCGCGCGCAAGAAATCGAAGGCACAACGAGCATCACTAGACTATATGATCACAGAGGATGATGGACAGATGATCGCCAAAATGGTCTAGGATTCCCTAGTAGAAGATTTCGATCATGCAACACATCACAGGGACTAACTGCAGAAAGAGTTGGAAGAAATGAGACAGTTCCTCAAGAAACTCGGGGAAGCCCAGATCGCAAGTAGAAGTAGAGGCATAGAGCCATCGAAAACATAGTACAAAGGAAGAGTGGAGGTAGAAGAACGAGACCTAGTTCTTCCAATGCCACATGCACATTCAACAGTCTACATAAAACCTAGCATGATGTGGATGGATGAATTTGTGGGACAAACACCACTGAAGGATTTGGACCACATACAATTGGTCTTGACATAGATTCCATTAAGTGAATTATACAAATTGTAGGTTAGTGTCGACCACAAGATGTAGTCTCGAGCACACGAAAAGTTAGTCGAGCTACAAAAATCAACAAAGAAGCGAGAAGCACTGGAAATAGTTTGCGAGCAAGCCAAATCTGAAACTCAGGAGGAGAAAGAATGCATAAATGAAATAGAACATAGAGTGGAAGAAATTTTTGGGAAACTTCCAAGCACTGCGTAAGGAAATGAACTCCCAGCCGCAGAAAAGATCAACCAGATTGCGCAGGAAATTGATCAGTATCAGAAGGAGATTAAGAATCTCCAGGGACAGATTAGACCAACAACTCCACCAATAGTGAAGGAGAAAAGGAAGAAGGAAGAAACAATGCAACTGCAGTAGATAGAAAAACAAGTTAGCATGGCAGTTGACTTATTTGATAAAGCAGTGCAACTTTGGACATGACTGGAAGAGGATCCACAGGTCCAACACTGGGACAAGGAAGAGGAGAGGGTCAATGCAACGATCCAAGAACTCAAGAAATGACAGAAGACCATACCAATTGTAGAATAAGTCAAGGGAATGCAAGAGTTTAAGAAGATGCAAGCAGAACATATCACTGCACAAACACAGAAACAAGAGCGTCAAGATCAAATAGAACCGTTGCAGGAATGGGTAGAAGAAGTACTCATGCAAGAAGGAGTCAGAACACAGATAGCACAAACCCAACTAGAATGAACAGGATTGATGAGAGAGGAAGTGGCAGTTCATATAGTCGACACCATCAAGGAGAAAACCGCGTAGGCACTGACAAAAGCAACAAAGTTGTAGGAAACGTTCCATATGATCACCAAGGAGATCGAGGAAGCACGAAGAGATTAGGTGACTGGGGATGAGTCACATGTTAGTGTTGGGGTCCTTTTGGCACCAGGCCAAAGTGGAAAGAAGGATGATCGTGGGAAAGAAAGCATGCAATAACTGAAGTAACAACTAGTGAAAGAACAACACACACGCATGCAAGAAAGTGTGCACAAGGAAAGCGACAACTGGAGGAAGAACAACACGTGCATGGGAGGAAGACCTAATGTCGGAAGGGTTAGGGTTTTGGTAATATTCTGTAAATGAATGAAGAGCTCGAAATGTATAAATATATATATGAAGATATCATATAGGGGGTTGTTTTTATTGTTGGTTGTTTAGGTTGTTTAGAAAGTAAGTTGTTATTATTGTTTACTAGTTCTAAAGATTGTAGCTACACATGAGTGAATGCGATATGTAATGTTTTAGATGTGTGAGATAATTTTGTAAGATATTGAGAAAATAAGAGAGGAGGGAAGGTATATCTAAGGATTAGACCGTAGGCTATAGAGCCTGGTTCGATCTAGTTCGCCTCATATAGATCTTACCCAATTTTGCAGAGAATTGTATGCACACGGCACCGTAAATGCAGAAATACCATAATAAAAGAGACAAGAGACAAATATTTGTGGACGTATCCCAGGAGGGGGTGAACCACAGTAATATTCATGTAAGGTGATGAATGCATGCATGTCTTTACTTTCTTTCAGCAATTAATGGTTAGGCTTGATGAATGCGTTAATACATTGTTATGAAATCTGTTTATGCTATTCGGGAAATAAACTTTGAAATGTGCGTATGCGACTTTGAGGAATAAGTATATTACACTAACTTGTCATGGTACATGGTTTTAATCAAGAAACCCCTATCTCCTACTCATCCTAGGATGTAAACACCTGAGTCTTACAGTCACCCATTTAAAGCTATCTTGGGTGAGACTGCGCAGTACCTTCTGTGTATTGTGTCACCTTCTGGTTTATCAGGAGAGCCGATAGTTTTAGAGACTTTGTTGGAACCCTGAATGATATGAACCCTGGGTCAATAACTCAGAGAACCAGATAATGGAAGAGCAACCAACATCGACTATGGCTCTCTTCTGGTTATCATCTTATATTTGTAGGGTGATCCACTGCCCATCTTTCCTTCTTCTACTATTATCTGTTTTGTGTGGTCTTCTTCCATCATAATTGGTTCCATGGCCTCCTTCTTATTTATATTATCCATCTCATCCTCCATTTCTCCACCTCTTGTCAGTGCTTCCCCCCTTCCCCCATGCATAAAGGGAAGTTTAGTTGCCTAATTCCATGGTCATCACACCGTTTTCATACAACAAAATATTGATTGATGTATACATCGATGTGATGTACCTACCTCTGGGTTATTTTAGAAAATCATCCTCTACTGCGGTGTAATCCTTCATTGTATCTACTACAAATTCGGTGATTAACCCTGCAACAATACTGTCTAACCAGAAATCTATTGCTCATGTAATTTTGTTATCAACTTGTTGTAATTGCGCGATCTCCAAATGATTCCACTCCTACTGTCTGATTTAATTTGTCGTTTGGTTGTATCTTAGCCTCAATAACCACTCCTGCAACAAATGAAGGAAATCGCAGAAAAATACCTCATGCAAGTTGCTAAACATATATTTGTCAAGATATTTGCGCTATGTTAACTTAGGGTTTATGTTATCCTTCTGCGCAAACTCAAGTTCCTTTCTTTTCAACCATATTTCAATCTCAACCTTCGTTGGATTCCATGGCCTAAACATTCCCTTCTATACTTTCATTCTCCATGCATTTCTTCCACAGATCTCGTCCACTTAATCCTATGCAGTTCTAGCTGGCAATAGAACCATTTGTTGGTTGGATCTCTCTCTCACTTCTTGGGCTGACCCAGGTTCGAATATCAATAGGTTTCCAGAAAAACCCTCTAAAACTCTCGACCCTCCTGGTGAACTAGAAGGAAACATTGCGCATAGAGTGCACCACACAGTCTCACCCAAGATATCTTTATGCGTGACTGCAATACTCGTGTGTTTTCATTCTAGGAATGACTGGGGATCTACAGGGTGGTTCTTCCTTCTTCATGCATTAATATTACTAATGATTTAAGTATTTCTAAGATTCATTCATCTTCTTCCTTATTCATGCATGCATGCTAATACTTCTATCTCAACCATTCATTCATAACTAATCATTGACAGAAAGTAAACATTCAAGAAACATCACATGGAATCCAAGTTTTACTGTGGTTCACCCCCTCCTGGGCTACGTCCACAAATATTTGTCTTCTCTTCTCTTTTATTTAGTCTGCTACAAAATTTGGCACTACACACATTTTATATTCAATCATACAATCATGATGATGTTAAGGAACTTCTGTGAAGCAGACTAGATCACACCAAGCTCCTCAACCTATGATCTAACCCTCAAAATCCAGCTTACTTGACTCTTCTACAACCTTATTACAATAATAACCATCATCAACTCATCAACAATAATCGAACTCAACCAAACAACTTTTATTGAACCCCTAACCTAGACCTCCTATGTATTTATTTATACTACTCTACTGGCTTATAGCCATTACAACCTTTGTCAAAAACCCTAACCCTATCATGGTTAGGATTTCCTGCCTTCTTGCCATGTTTTTTCTCCTCTTGCTTGCTGCTTTTACTCTTGCATGTGACTTTTCCTCTTACATTCTACTTTTCCTCTTGCATGCTACTTTTCTGCCATCTGTTCTTCTCCAAAAATAGGCATGTGCCCAAAATATCCTTTCTTCTCAAAATAGGCGCCCAATAGAATATATGGATGAAACACATTACAATAAACTGTGAGGCAGTGTGAGGAGAGAAAAAATAGATCAAGAAGTCATAGACATATATAGACCATCCCTGAGGTAGGCATACCCATGCTCGGAAGAGAGACAAAGAATGGTCGCCAACACAATACACTGCAGATCCATGAAATTAAATGAAATACCATGGCCATGAAAAAATACATGGTGGATCCATGTCATCAATGATATCATAGCCATGATAAAATACAATGTGGATTTATGTCATAGCATATACATCAAGAAGACATCATGCACTAAGGAGAGTGCCCCCAAAGTCTTCAAAGTACTCATATAAGTGATATGCTCCATCGCAACTTGGGAGGGGTGATGTGAAGGAATGATGTGGCCCAAAACCCAAGGTATTCATCCCAATCCCTGATGGTAGGATTCTACAAATGCGAATATATGATTTTATGTCGAGCATGGTAGAAACAATATGATTATCGATCATTGAGATATACCATTAACAAACTCGAGGGGATTCACCAATGATGAAAATGGACCCCAAGGTATGTAGTACCATCTAGCGAGTGTGAATAGAGGATTTGATGTCAAACACCCATAGAATTGGCCAATCAGGGGTCAATGATGTAAACCCATTGTTGATCATGAGGAGGCATATCGCTGAGGACTGCAAGCTCCAAGGTACTGGCTAGTTTCTATATCCATCTCGTAGATAATGTGATAAATTTGATAGGAAGAGATCCTTCGAAGGAGGTCCTTAATGTATCCCCCATCAATCGACATGAAACATACTCTGAGAGATGATGTGAAGAGATAGAATCACCAAGTACAATTTAGACAAGGATGGCCGACTTGAAAAGTCAACAAAACAACAGATGGTTGATTCAAGATTAAACTTCCCATAAACATATAACATGGCACAAGGATGTCTTAACAACAATAATCAAGAGTTGGACTAGTATAGTGCAACAATGTAGGAGGTACTGAAGCACTCTCCATAATGACTGGAAGAGTAACTAGCTGTAGGAGTATTTTTGACTCATATTATTGGTACGGATGCTAGGAAAGATATAACCTAATTGAAAAATGATGACTCAAATAAGTGTCATTTTCAAGGGTGATTTGACTAACGCTTCCATTTCACAAATAGATCAATGGTAAAAAAAAACCCATTCTTTTTTTATTTTTTTGTTTTTTATGTGTCTCCTTCATGTTTTAATGAGCGCAAAAGAGAGATAGAAGTGTGCTTGATAGTGTTTTTTTCATTCAGTTTTAATGATACCTAATAGAGTTAAAAATATACTCGTGAGGTGTCTTTTTTGTTTCGTGAGGATATGTCCAAAATATAGATGAAGAGAGGAGAATGAGCCTCAATATAAAGTCATGGTAGGTCTACAAAAGGGTTCCCAGACCTATGAGAAATCACAACATGAACATTGAATGGAAATTGGATGCTAACTAGGGAAACCATGAAGGGTAGTCACTAACGTACAAGTTGCAACATGCAAAATGGAGTGGCTAATGTCACAACCCAACAAGATCGAACCTAAGGCATTGTAACGACAAAATGGATGGTCAATAATGAAAATCATGGATGCATGGAAAAACCTATCCTTATATGTCAGTTCTATAACACATACCTCAATTTCAATGCAAGTTCTCATTTCTGCAAAACACAGAGTCTTATGTATCCATGTCAATACATCAACACTAGATTCCAGGGTCAAAACACAAAGTGAAATCTCAAAAAAGAAAATATTTATGGATTTTTTGGATATGATATACACAAAACAAAATCACTCACACCACACACCTATGTACAAGGAACTATGCATTTGGATGACTTATGGAAAATAGAGCCCATTGCTAGGTTGAAGCCAAGGATCCTTTTTGTCACTAATGAACTCATGGGTGGATGTCACCATCATGTGGCACACCATGCTAGGGCCATGCCTGATACAGATTTAGGAGCGAAACGAAATGATTAACATACTGAATACAATAAAAATAGATATATGAAGAACACCGTAGATATACAATGAACAATATCATCTATTTAATAAATGAATAAGATGAAATTGTAAAACTACAAGATTGAAACACTTGCTCGAATGGTGGTATCTATCTCTGAGAATGATCTAAATATGAAGAAGACTTGTATTCTTGAAAGTATTTGCAAGTTAAAATTTTATGTGTTAAAATGAAAATGGATCAACTTTGCAACACAACTTTAATAGGATTTACTCAGTCAAGATGCATATAAATAACAGCAAAATCAGAGAACAGAAAACACATAACACAACAAATGATAAAGGAGTTCACCCCTCTCTTGGGCTACATCTCCTGGTCCAGCTTCTAATGGATCATTTGTATTATTTTCTCAAAGTGCTAAAAAATGTTCTTTACAATGCTCAAAATTCCAAATAGACTGCTCCAAAGGCTTCAGAACGTCCAAAAACCCCTAGCTAGGCTTTTTCGGCACCTCGTTTGGCCAAAAATTGAAGAAGATAGGCTTCCTGGAAGTCCCCCCTTCAAGCTTGTTGTCTTTGCATCTACAAAACATACCCTTGTTGGCTCAACCTAGCCCACACGCATATTTAAGCATAAAAACTTAGCACCAGATGCAACCGCATGAACCGTGCAAACTGTAGGATAGTTACGGGCGCACCTAACCCCTAACCATCAAGGGCAAGGTCGTATGACCCATGCGACCACGCGCTAGAATAAATATAGGCTCTCGTTCCACAAGACAATGGTCAAAGGCAAAATGGTGGGTTCTTTGTATAACCGTTGGAACAAACACAACTGCGTGTGTGCCCAAATGGTATAGCATTGGGTCATATGTAATACAATGTGCGACCAAGGGCTGGGGGTAAGCCCCGACCCAGTTGCGCCCCAAACTATACACATATGCAAACATTTAAATATATTTCACCATATATATTACAAGGAACAACTAGTGGCACGCCAGTTGGCGGATCTTGCCAAGTCTTTCCCCCCTGCCCAGAGGTCACGGGGTCGACTCCGACCAACGACATAATTTTAAACCAATATATATATGACACGTGGCGGCCATTGACTGGGCCATGTGTCATCATCCCATTTGCTGCAAACATGCTATGTCACATGCCAACTGTCCAAATAACTACCTACCATATGTCATACAACCTGCCACGTTAGCGTCCGTATAGACTGTATAGTCAACATCCCCTTTTTTTTGCTTGTTTTTCATTTGGAACAGAACATGATATCTCTCGCTCCCGATGTCCGTTTGAACCCAAATGAGTTGCATTGGGTTCATAATGATGAGGCCTATGCTCTCATTCGATTTGAAGTGATTTCGAACACTTTGAATTTTTGAGAAAAATTTGATCCCCTGATCACACCTTCCCATTGGAAAGATTTTGGACCTCTAAAAGACTATTTTCAGTCTATCTGAAGATGAGAGTATAGCTCCCTCACCTTTCCAACCTCAATCCACTTAGATTTTCTTAGATTTGTACCTTTAAGACCAACTCGAAGATACTCCACATTTCCTTGTTTTGAAGTTCGCATTCTCCTGTCAAGAATTGATCTGAAAATAGAAGGTTGACTTGTTATGCTATGCAAGCACCCTCTACTTCATTAAAATAAACTTTACAGGACCTTGCTTCATGTGTTAAAATATGCAAGATAGTTTATGTGCCAAATTTATGTATCTTCTTGTAAAGGATTATGTGTGAGGATATGTTCTTTGAAATGGTTATATATATACTTTCAATAAATACACAAAAACATAACTTGCAGCAAATAAACCATCAAACTCACAACAAGAACAAGATGATAAAGGAGTTCACCCCTCTCCGGGCTACATCTCCTTGAGCCTCCATCAATGGACTTGGCTCTCTGGGATTAATTTTTCAAAAGTTATTTTACAAGTTTCTTCTCAATTCCAATGGAAAAACAAACTGTACCATTGAGATCAGAA
Source organism: Picea engelmannii (assembly GCA_009831015.1). Lineage (NCBI taxonomy): Eukaryota > Viridiplantae > Streptophyta > Pinopsida > Pinales > Pinaceae > Picea > Picea engelmannii. Next base: position 168,213 of record ML789185.1, read on the forward strand.
CACATAAAACCCCCAAAAATGACTAATACAACTCTGAAAACGGATCATGGCTCATCCAGGCATGACCTCTTCTACATGTGGCCATAAGCTTCACTGAGCTTATCTTTGGAAAAAACACCTGTAAAAGTCCTCAAAAGCCTCTAAAACCTGTCGCAATGTGTTCAGAGCATAACAATTAGCCAAAAATGATTATTCAATCACAGAAAACAAACATAGGCTCACCAAAACATGTCCTCAATCAATGAGGGTTTCAAGCTCCCTGGAGCTTGCTGAAACTTCAATGGCTAAAATCCTGCAAAAGAAGTCTTCAAATGGCTGTGAAAATAGTGCCAATGGATTTAGGACATCCAAAAACCCCTAGTTGGGCTTTTACAACACCTCAATCATCCAAAAAATGAGAAAGATAGGCCTCCTGCCATCCTCTTCCTTCAAGCTTGTTGGCTCTGGTTCGCCAAAACGCACCTCTATGTGCTAGAACCCAGAACACGCTCCAAAATGTGTGCTTAAACCCAACACCGAGTGCAACTACATAAACGGTCAAACTGTCGAACCGTTAACGGAACTAAAACACCCAACCATCAAGCCGTGGGGCATATGGGTCCATAAGACCACGCGCGTTTTAAAATGGGGCTCCGTCCCATAGAAAATAATAAAGTGACACTTGGTGGGATTTATTTGGTTACACAACCATTTGAACCATATATGAATCACGTGCCCATACCATAATATATATAACCGTGGTCACATATGTGAAAGCGCACGACCAAGGGCTGGGGCTAAGCCCCGGCCCGGTCGCAGCCCAAAACCACACAAACATTTGACTTTAAATACAATCTGGAGCGCATATACATCAAGGCATAAATGATATCCCATTGGTTGGTTGGATTTTGTGGAAGTGTTATGCGGTGGGGAGGTCTGAGGGTCGAACCCCACGGACTCCAATATAATTTTAACAAACACAACAATAACAAATACTGGGGTGCCATGTGGCAGCCCATGATTGGGCCACGTGGCACCCAATCACTTGCTCAAACAGTTCCACGTGTCAACTTCCCATTCGACCAACTGTCATCCAATAAATAACTACCACTTCACCACATGTATGGTCGTACAACTCTGCCACATCAGCCTGTACGGACTGCACAGTCAATGTCCATTTTTTTCCCTGTTTGATGATTCAGAAAGATCATGATATCTCTTGCTCCCAATGTTCATTTGAGATGAAACAAATTGTGTTGGGTTCGTGATGATGAGGGATATGATCTCGTTTGTTTTGAGAAAATTCAGAGAACATTTACTTTTGAGCTAAAATTTGATACCTGGTCCAAATTTTGATCACACCTTCCCACTGAAAGGCTTTTGGACCCACAAAAGCTTATGATTATCTATCTGCTTCAATACTCTTTTGCTTTCAAGTTCTATCAACTGATTCTACTTGAAAAGTCTTTTCGACAATCACCTGGATACTTTGGCATGCCTTGCACTGCAACTGGCTATGTCCCTCAACCACTGTTCTCTGGCTACTGCCAACCCACTGTTCTCTTTGTGCTTGGAAGACTACCAACCTTCCCACTGAGAATCAAGTCCCTCTTGTGAACTCTTTAATGTCAACACAATCAGCTCTCCAATGGCTGCAAAAACTTTTCTGCGACATCTTGTCACAAGCCAAGAAAACCATCAATCTTGAAAACAAATTTACAAGACTGAAAAATGATGCCAACAAAGTCTTTTTCTTCAAACAAACTGTCGCATCCTGTACTTCATCAAAGAACATGGTGTTTTCCTGCATCTTGGTGTACTCAAAATCAACTTACAAGTCAACAAACACCATCGACTAAACATAAGTCGAAAAACATGATCGACATAACATAGTCATCAAGACAACGTCGACACAAGTCGAAACTCATTTGAAACATATCAACCTTCCCAAACTGACAAGTCAACATTCATGATACACAATCATGTTATAATCATGAGCCATTCATGATGAACTATCACCAGGTTCACTATTTACACACAAAAACAAATGCATGTGCATGACTCTTCAACTCTCCTTCTAGTACAAACATAAGTACATAAACCCAAAAACATGTGGGTACATAAGGGCTGAACATGAAAAAGATACATGGTTGTAACAAGTAAACATCATATCCATCTTTTACATCCTCCTGGCGAAGTCATGCAACAACAAAAATGCCTTCAAAACGAATTTCATTCACATGCAACTTGCATCATACAAGTTATGATAAACTGCTGCAACTTATCATGCTTCCCATAAATGCACACATAATGTTGAAAAGTGCATTTACAATAGAAAAATGCAAGCTTTACTTGTTTAAGAAATCCAACCATTTCTTACCAAGCCAATTCAATGGTGACTTTTTCTGCTAAACATCGTCCTCTTGTGAATCATCTTGACTCACATTGATGATGGAATCTCCTCTTCCATTCTTGCCAATCGCTTTATCCATCTGCTTCTTGTGCTATGGATGAGTAGTTGGATGCAATGTCCAACATTGGTCAATGAGATGACCCCTCTTCTAACAATGAGTGCAAAGCTTTTGCATCCTCTTTTCACGTTGTCTTTGCTTGTAAAGTTTCCTGAAAGTGGTTAATATTTTCCAACATTTTGAAACATGATGGTTATATAAACCACAATATGTACATGGATTCTTTCTTCCATTTTTACATACAAATTTATCATGCTTAACATAATCAAAAGCAACTGAATGATAAGTGGAATTATACCTTGAACATTCACCTTTATCGCCTCTTTGAGGAGGTGAATTTGAAGAGTTACAAGCTCTCCTTTGAAGACCATCAACAGTGTTCTTGTCCTCATCGCTGTCACAACTCTTTCGTTTCACACATTCGCATTCATCTTGAACACAAGCCTTGCATGCTGGAGGGATTGAACTTTCAACAAAAGTTCTCGAACTTTCACCTTTAAAGCCTTCTTGAGGAGGTGAACTCGAAACAAAATTTGTTCTTGGAACTTTTTCCCTTGTCTCCTCGACTTTGGAATTTGCTCAATCTCTTCATTCATATCCAAGACCACAATACTTGGGTCTTTCTTCAACAACAATAGGCTCAACAATGCCTTGTGCATGCTTGCCTAACCCTTTACCTTCATAGCCCATTTTTAACAATAACTTGGACCCTATTCCTCTAGTGTGATTTTCAAAAACACCAAAGCATTCATATTGAGAGGAATTAGAAGATAAACTAACATTGCATACCTTATGTTCATGCATGTACTTGGTAAGGGTTTCCATTGCCTCATGGAGTTGAATCTCCATCTCATGCAACTTTACAAGAAGCTGGTCTTTCTCCTCCTTCATGGCCATCAACTGCTCTTCAAGATCAATGCTCTCATTTCTGTCTTCACACATCTCTTTCATCAAATCTCTCATGGTTAGAATCTCCTTCAACATCTCTTTGTCAAAGACCTTGGATTTTGAAGATGTACGAGAACTACCAATGTTTGAAGCTTCCTCCATCCTTACAAGATATCAAACTTCAACACAAAACTTGCACCATACCAACAACTAAATATCAAGCTATCAATGGAAAACACATGAGCAAAACAAACTATGCTTTGATACCACCTGATCTGAAAATAGAAGGCTGACTTGTTATGTTATGCAAGCACCCTCTACTTCATTAAAATAAACTTTACAGGACCTTGCTTCATGTGTTAAAATATGCAAGATAGTTTATGTGCCAAATTTATGTATCTTCTTGTAAATGCTTATGTGTGAGGATATTTTCTTTTAAATGGTTATATATATACTTTCAATAAATACACAACAACATAAATTGCAGCAAATAAACCATCAAACTCACAACAAGAACAAGATGATAAAGGAGTTCACCCCTCTTCGGGCTACATCTCCTTGAGCCTCCATCAATGGACTTGGCTCTCTGGGATTAATTTGTCAAAAGTTCTTTTACAAGCTGCTGCTCAACTCCAATGGAAAAACAGACTGTACCATTGAGATCAAAACACATAAAAACCCCAAAAATGACGAATACAACTCTGAAAACGGATCATGGCTCATCCGGGCATGACCTCTTCTACATGTGGCCATAAGCTTCACTGAGATTCTCTTTGGAAAAAACACCTGTAAAAGTCCTCAAAATCCTATGAAACCTTTCCCAATGTGTTCAAAGAATAACAATTAGCCAAAAATGATTATTCAATCACAGAAAACAAACATAGGCTCACCAAAATATGTCCTCAATCAATGAGGGCTTCAAGCTCCTTGGAGCTTGCTGAAACTTCAATGGCTAAAATCCTACAAAAGAAGTCTTCAAATGGCTGTGAAAATAGTGCCAATGGATTCAGGACATCCAAAAACCCCTAGCTGAGCTTTTACGGCACCTCAATCGGCCAAAAAATGAGAAAGATAGGCCTCCTGCCATCCTCTTCCTTCAAGCTTGCTGGCTCTAGTTCACCAAAACGCACCTCTGTGTGCTTGAACCTAGGACATGCTCCAAAACGTATGCTTAAACCCAGTATCGAGTGCAACTACATAAATGGTCAAACTGCAAACCGTTAACGGAACTAAAACCCCCAACCGTCAAGTCGTGGGGCATATGGGTCCGTAAGACCACGCGCGTTTTAAAATGGGGCTCCGTCCCATAGCAAATAATAAAGTGACACTTCACGGGAGTTATTTGGTTACAGAACCATTTGAACCATATATGAAATGCATGCCCATACCATAATATATATAACCGTGGTCACATATGTGAAAGCACGCAACCAAGGGCTGGGGCTAAGCCCTGGCCCGGTCGCGGCCCAAAACCACACAAACATTTGACTTTAAATATAATCTGGAGCACGTATACATCAAGGAATAAATGATAGCCCATTGGTTGGTCGGATTTTTTGGAAGTGTTAGGTGGTGGGGAGGTCCGGGGGTCGAACCCCATGGACTCCAATATAATTTTAACAAACACAACAATAACAAATACTGGGGTGCCACATGGCATCCCATGATTGGGCCACGTGGCACCCAATCACTTTCCCAACCAGTGCCACGTGTTGAATTCCCATTCGACCAACAGTCATCCAATAAATAACTTCCACGTCACCACATGTACGATCATACAGCTCTGCCACATCAGCCTGTACGGACTGCACAGTCAGCATCCATTTTTTTCCCTGTTTGACGATTCAGACAGATCGTGATATCTCTCGCTCCCGACGTCCGTTTGAGACGAAACGAATTGTGTTGGGTTCGTGATGATGAGGGATACACTCTCATTTGTTTTGAGGCAATTCTGAGAACATTGATTTTTGAGCTAAAATTTGACCCCTGGTCCAAATTTTGATCAAGGATGGTGTCTTCATGCAGTTCTGTAAGATATTCTGGGGAAAAATCATCTATAGAAGGAATCTGAACATGATCTCCTTGATCATCAATCAAAGGAGGCTCATACGATTTCAAATTCTCAACATTAACAACTGCATACATTTGCATATAAGGAGGGAAATCTAAATGAAAGGCATTGTTACCAATCTTGTCGATAATCTTGAAAGGACCATATTGAATAAATTTCAATTTTTACCTTCTCCTTTAAGCCTCTCCTTACTGATGTAAAGCCAAACTTCATCTCCAACTTGGAAACTGTGATCAACATGATGCTTGTCATGTCTCGTCTTGTACTTGGCTTGACTCTTTTCCAACTGCTCTTGCACCATTCGATGTATCGATTGAATTTGTTCAATAAACTTTTCTACCCTATCAATGTCATATTGACCATCAATAGCAATATCCTTCCCAAAGATAAAATCTAAAGGAGATTTGGGCAAATAGCCAAAACATGCTTCAAATGGCAACGTTTGAGTTGAAGAATCCTTAGCTCGATTATAAGCATGCTAAATGTAGTGTAAATGCTCATCTCAAAGTTTAGGATGCTTGCTGCAATAAGCACAAAGAAGATGCACCATTGTTTGATTTACCACTTTTGTTTGACCATCTGTTTGCAGATGAAAAGTTGTGCTCTTTTTCAGTTTGGTGTCCATGAGTGCTCATAAACTCGACCAAAAACTTCCAACAAATCGAGAATCTCGATCATAAATAATGGATTTAGGCAATCCAAAATGCACACAAACATTTTGAAAGAACATTTGTGTTGTTTTCTCAGCTGTAACCTACTTCGTACAAGGCATCAAAATACACATTTTTCTAAATCAATCAACCACAACATAAGGATAATCATGATTTCGTCTAGACATAGGTATCCCTCCTACAAAGTCCATGGAAATACTTTCCCACGGACGAGAAGGAACCGGAAGTGGAGTATACAAACCCAACTTTCGATTGCTAGGTTTACTTGTGGCACATAACGAACATCCTCGAACATATCTTGAAACACTTTCATTCATTTTAGGCCAGTAGCAATATCTTTGCAAATTAGTCACTGTCTTGCCTACACCAAAATGACCAGCAATAAGAGAAGAATGAGCTTCTCTTATAATGTTGATTCTTTCCCCCTATGGAATACATAGCTTGCCAATATGATACAAAATATTATCATGCACATGGTAATCCAATTCCTCAACATGGTTAGAATGACACAAAGTCTCATATACTTCTTTAAAATCAGTATCCAAAGCATATTGCTCAACATAACTTTCATGCATGATAGGACTATGCTTAAGAATAACTAAAGCACTAATAGTAGGCCTTGAAAGCATATCAACAACTTTGTTATAAATTCCCTTCTTATACCTTATAACTAAATGGAACTGTTGAAGAAAACCCATCCATCTGAAGTTCCTAGCTTGTTGTAGCTTTGTTTGTGATTGTAAATATTGCAGTGGTTGATGATTGGTGTCAACAATGGTTTCTTTCCCCAACAAATAATGTTTCCATTTTTTCACACTTTGTACCAATGCATACAACTCCTTATCATAAGTAGGATAGTTAATCAAGATGCCATTAAAAGTTTCAGAATGAAAACAAATGGGCTTACCATGCTGTAGCAAAACTGCTCCCATTGCATAATTGCTTGCATCTGTTTGGATTTCAAAAGGTTGTCTTAAATTTGGAAGTGCAAGAACTAGCACTGAACTGATCTT
>ML789185.1:176928-193697 GCA_009831015.1 Picea engelmannii
TTTGAAGGATTAAACATGAGTATAGTATGTCTCAAATAACTATGTAAAGCTCCAATGTATTTGAGTAAAGTTTCTTGAGAAGAAAAATCTACTCCCAAAACCAAAGCTCTTCTCCTAAATTCTTGAGTAAAGCTTTGCACATTATGTCCTTTAGCTTGTCTAAAATTTTTCCAATCCATAGTAGCCTTTTGCATATATGCCAATGGGTAAAATTGTCTTTTAATTGCAACAGTGAAATCATTTCAAGAGGTTAAAATTTTACCATGTTTCTTCATGTCCTCCTGAGTCTTGGATTCCCACCAAATGAGTGTTGCACTATCCAATCTTAAAGAAACAAGCTGAATCTTAGTTTCATCATCTTGAATTTTTTGTATCCTACAATACACCTCAATATGACAAATCCAATTATCTAATTTCTTAGCATTAACTTCTCCATTGTACATTGGCAATTCGAATTTAATATCAAGCTTTAACGAAGGAATTTGTGAAGGAGTTTTACCATGTCCCTTTGGAGAGTTCAGAAGAGGTCTTGAATTAGTAGAAGAAGAAGAAGAATATGGAGGTGAGGGTGGTGGAGAAGCACCATTCCCTCCATTTCCATTTGTATTTTTATCACCACTATCTCCCTTATGCTTTGAAGGGTTGGAGCCTACACCTTGCAACCTTGTATTCCTTTCCATCAAGATCTTCATCATCTCTCTCATTTCCATGACAGCCTTTCTGAGATCTTCATCTTCTGCAGGAACATGTTCATGACTCTCTTCATGAGCCATACTTGGTGAATGCCTCCTTGAAACTTGCGGTGAAGATATATGCTTCCTCCTTGAAGGATGAGAACTTGGCTCTACAAGTTGACCTTCTCCTCTTGTGAGTTTCAACTTTGTGAGCATCAGAAAACAAACACTTGCAAACAATCAAGTCTTCAAAAACCTAGGCTCTGATACCAACTTGATCTAAATATGAAGAAGACTTGTATCCTTGAAAGTATTTGCAAGTTAAAATTTTATGTGTTAAAATGAAAATGGATCAACTTTGAAACACAACTTTAATAGGATTTATTCATTCAAGATGCATATAAACAACAACAAAATTAGAGAATAGAAAACACATAACGCAACAAATGATAAAGGAGTTCACCCCTCTCTTGGGCTACATCTCCTAGTCCAGCTTCCAATGGATCATTTGTATTATTTTCTCAAAGTGATAAAAATATGTACTTTAAAATGCTCAAAATGCCAAATAGACTGCTCCAATGGCTTGAGAGCGTCCAAAAACCCCTAGCTGGGATTTTTCGGCACCTCTTTTGGCCAAAAATTGAAGAAGATAGGCTTCCTGGAAGTCCCCCCTTCAAGCTTGTTATCTCTGCATCTACAAAACACACCCTTGTTGGCTCAACCTAGCCCATACGCATATTTAAGCATAAAAACTTAGCACCAGATGCAACCACATGAACTGTGCAAACTGTAGGACAGTTACGGGCACACCTAGCCCCTAACCGTCAAGGGAAAGGTCGTATGACCCATGCGACCACGTGCTATCATAAACATAGGCTCCCATTCCAGAAGCCAATGTTCAAAGGCCAAATGGTGGGTCATTTTTATAACCGTTGGAACAAACACAACTGCGCGTGCACCCGAATGGTATAGCATTGGGTCATATGTAATACAATGTGCAACCAAGGGCTAAGCCCCGGCCCAGTCGTGCCCCAAACTATACACATATGCAAACATTTAAATATATTTCGCCATATATATTACAAGGAACAACTAGTGGCATGCTAGTTGGCATCTCTTGCCAAGTCTTTCCCCCCTGCCCGGAGGTCGCAGGATCGACTCCGGCCAACAACATAATTTTAAACCAATAAATATATGACACGTGGCGGCCATTGACTGGGCCACGTGTCGTCATCCTGTTTTCTGCAAACATGCCATGTCACATGCCAACTGTCCAAATAACTACCTTCCATGTGTCGTACGGCCTGCCACGTCAGCGTCTGTACGGACTGTACAGTCAGCATCCCCTTTTTTTTGCCTGTTTGTCATTTGGAACAGAAAACGATATCTCTCGCTCCCGACATCCGTTTGAACCCAAACGAGTTGCGTTGGGTTCATAACGATGAGGCCTACGCTCTCATTCGATTTGAAGTGATTTCAAACACTTTGAATTTTTGAGCAAAATTTGATCCCCTAATCAGAGAAGAGATGTGGCTGCTAAGAGCATATGTCTAAGAAGAATGATTACAATGAGGCTCCGGAGGCCTTTTTGATATTACTCATGAATTCCAAAACCCTAGACATCTAAAAACCTAACCCTAGGAGGTGAAACGCCAATAGTCATGTGGGCCCCTATGGGTAAGTTGGTACCTCAACTTCCCGGGGTCGTAACTTTTGCATACGACCTTCGTTTTAGGTGTGTGATATCCCGTTGGAAATGTATTTCATATAACTACACATTACGCCATAAAACTTTGACTCTATCTATATTTTGACTGTGGTGAGCCAAAAAAACACTATTTAGGGATCCAAAACAGCCCAAGAAGTACAACAAGATGTGATGACATGAAAACATACAAAACAAGTCAGTTGGATTTGGTGAGAGGCCACTAGTATCCACCTAGAAAATATGTATGGCTTTAGACAACCCCAAAAGTGTAGAACCCACAATTACAAATATGTAAAGAAGAATGTTTTGAACTAAAAAGGGAAAAGAGGAGATAGTTGGAGTAGATGGGTGGCCACCAATATCCACCTGGATCAATCCTCCCCCCTTAGGAAGAAATGGTCTCCATTTCATTGAGTTCCCCCATCAGGTGAGGAAACATCTGCTGGATTTGGCCCTAGGTGAGCCACTTTCCTTGGTGTAGGAGTTGCCATGCCTTGACAACCCGATAAAGCTGGATCCTATGTTGGCGAGTTCCCTTGACCCGTGTGTCCACTATTTGATCAGTGGATTCTTGTTCCATGAAGTCAGGGTTGATATTTGTTGGTGTCAATTATTTTGCGATCTCTGAGGTGTCCAACAATGGTGGAAAATATGGTTGAAGAAGGTCCACATTGAACACTGGGTGTAGGCCAAGGAAGGGTGGAGTGTTGAGATCAAAAGCATTGCTACCCATAACCTTGTGATAGTGTAAGGCCCATAGCAAAGTGGGTGGAGCTTCCGATGGGGCCCTATGAGATGCTCCTTATTCAAATGTAACCAGACTTTGTTTCCAACCTCAAAATGGTGTGGTACCCTGTTTTGATCATGGTGTTGCTTGTACTTAGCATTATATTTCTGCAAAATATCTTAGACCTCTTGGCGGATGTGTTGAATCTGCTCAATGAATTTGGTCTGTTTGTTGATCTCAGACTGAACATGGGAAGAGTGTATCTATGTGGTGGAAATAGTTAGTGCAACATTGATGGGACCCAAGGGTTGGAATCCCAGCCCCACCTGAAATGGGCTATGGCCAATGGAGCTATGGAGAGCCCTATTGTAATTGTGTTGAACATAGGGGAGACTCTCATCCCATTTACGTGGATGCTTAGAGTTGTACATGCGCAGGATGTGCACAATCATATGATTGATGACCTTTGTTTCACATGGTGAAAAGTAGTGGATTTAGTGAGCTTGGTGTCCAATAGTGACCAAAGACTCGACCAAAATGTGTTGAGGAACCTGTTGTCTGGGTCGGAGATGATGGTCAATGGTATCCAAAAATGGCCCCACACTCGTTCGAAGAAGAGATTGGCAGTATCTACCACTATGATACTCTTCTTGCAGGCTATGAGGATGGCTATCTTATAAAACCGATCAATTTCCACAAATACGCAGTCATTGCCTTCCTTGGTGGACGAAAGGCTAGCCATGTATTCCATTGAGATGGATTCCCAAGGCATCTCGAGAGTAGGATGAGGGGTGTATAAACCTTGCTTCTTGATGTCTATTTTGGCAATGGCATAGGCAGTGCAAGATATGATATACTTGTTGACGTCCTGTTGAAGTTTTTTCCAATAAAAAAGTTTCTAAATAAAGACCACAGTCTTCTCCATGCCAAAATGTCTTGCCATCCGACTGTAGTGGGATTCAGAAATAAGTTTTTCATTATTTCTTGTAGGAACACAAATATGGCCCATATGGCATAAAAATCCATCCTGAATGTGAAAATCAGTTACAGTCGCGCTGATACCCAAGAGATGATAGATGGTGGTGAAGTCTGGATCTTGTTGATAAAGTTGGGGCCACTCAGATGTCTCATGTCCATAGGAATGGAGCATAGTGGTGAGTGTATCCATGGGAGGTCGACTGAGGTAGTCAACGAAATGATTTGAGATCCATGTCTTATACTTGATGTTGAGATGGAACTGTTGCAGGTACGTGGGCCACTTCTGATGGCGATTGTTCTGCAATTTCCCCTATGTTTGTATGAACTGCAGAGGATTGTGATCAGTGTGGATGATCATCTCCTTTCCTAGAATGTAATGTTTCCTTTGACGACAGGCTTGTACAATGGAATACATTTCCTTTTCATAGGTGGGGTATTTCTGAAAAATATCTGAGAGTGTCTCACTATTGTATGACACTGGATGATCGTGCTGAGTGAGAAATGTGCCTACAACATAGTTAGATGCATCAATCTCAATCTCAAATGGTTGTTGCATATTGGGGAAGGAGAGTACTGAAGATGAGCACAAGCGATGCTTCAGATAATCTAATGCTCTTTTTTGTTACTTCCCCCACACAAATTTTTCCCTTCCACCACCGTTGGTCACTTGGCTGAGGGCCCATGTAATATGGGAGAATCCAAGCATGAGCCGTCAGTAGAGGTTGGCTAGTACCAAGAAGCTTTGAAGCTCGGTTAGTGTGGTCGGGGTTGGCCAATCATGGATGACTTGGATCTTAGTTGGATCAACATGTACCCCATGCTCATCAACAATGTAGCCCAATTATTGGACCTTGTTCATGCCAAAAGATCATTTTTCCAAGTTGGCATATAGCTTGTACTGCTGCAGAGTGCTCAAAATCTACTGAATATGCCACATGTGCTCCTCCCAAGTTCTGTTGAAGATGAGGATGTCATCCAAATATACCACCAAAAAAGAGTTGGTGAAGGGTCTCAATACATCATCCATCAACCTCATGAAATTGGTCGGTGCATTTGTTAATCCAAAGGGCATGACCAACCATTCAAAGAGACCTTCTTTAGATTTGAAGGCTATATTACATACATCAGTTGGTTTGATGGGAACTTGGTGGTAGCCATAATTTAGGTCAATCGTGCAAAACAAATTCCCCCCCTTCAGTTGGTCAAGAAGTTCAACAATCCTAGGAATTGGCTGTCGGTTCCTAACTGTGATTTTGTTTAAGGCTATATAATCAATACAGAGTCTCCAAGTCCCATCCTTCTTTTGCACTAGTACAATCAGGCTTCTGCAAGGGGATGAGATGGGTATGATGTGCTCCTTTTGAAGAAGCTCTTGGATCTAACACCTGATTTCATCATTTTCCATTAGTGAGTGATGATAGACTGGTCCATTAGGTAGAGGCTCACTGGGGGTCAGATCAATTGGATTCTTGACTTGGTAGTGCGTCAGTACCTTGGTGGGTGAGGAGAATATGTATCTGTATTCTTCTATGATCCCTTCCACTTGATTATGCTACAAATAGAGGCTTTGTGTAGAGGTCACGGATGTGACAGTGACCTTCTTATTACTGTGAGCATAGATCACAAAGAAGAAAAAATTCTCGGTCTATGAAATGACCTTATTGCATTGCTTAGTAGAGATTAAAGAAATTGCGGTAGGTAGCGCTACCTCTGGTATCTTGTACAATTGTCTACCCAAAGTAATAATAACACTATGGGATCTAGACTCATACACATTATGACGCTTCCAAAAATATGGTTGTCCTAAAATAACATCACAAAATTCCAAGGGAGAAATATCACACAATACCTCTTCTTTGAAAGGCTTTATGACGTAGGGCAGACGACACTGTTGGATCACACGAATATCTCTTCCTTGGCAAAGCCAGTTGATGGTGTAGGGCTATGGGTGAGGTGTCATTGGCAGGTCTAGCCGCTTGACGACCTCTACTGAAATCAGGTTCTTCTGACAGCCGATATCAACAATGAAATGAAGCAGAGCCCCCTTTACCCACATCTGTGAGTGAAAGAGGCGTTCCTTGTTGGCATGTTTTACAGGCAGCATATGCTTGTCATTGATGGCAAGTACAACAACGATGATCAGCAACACAGTGATAATAGGGGAGGAGAAACAACAGTGATCGTTGGATCAACAATTCAGAATTCCCGATGGCTATCAGATCTTAATGTAGACAAGAAGAGCGCGCAGATATGGAGGATAGATCTTGGGAATTATATCTGAGCGCGAGGACCGACCATCATAGGATCCAGGAGAATCTGCACAATATTTAAAAATGCAAGGTGAAGTGAGTTCGCGAATCGAAGTTTTGAGAATCGTGACATGGAGAGGCAAGAAACAATACCATAGGACTACCGAAATCACGATATGCGAAATCGTGATATGATCTGAGCCATTGAATCAAGATCACATCTGGACCATTGATCTGACCCACGTCAACTAAGAACATGTTGCACAACCAGGCAATGACAAGTGTCAAACTGATTTGACATTTAAGGCACATGTAAGTCACGAATCAGAGTGACATGTAGTAGTTATTCGACACGTGTCAATCCACGTGTGACGTTAGCAGGCTTACATCACTTCAGGGTTTCATGACTTGCAACTTGGAGAGTCAAGAAACAATACCACAGGAATGCCAAGATTGTGATATGAGAAATCACGATAAGATCTTGACCGTTGATCAAGAGGACACGTGGCGAAAGATCAGAGCACCACAAAGACTCCACTTCGGAGTTTCGCAAGTCGTGAAATTCAAAGGAAAGAGATTCAAACTCGCGATATGCGAGATCATGATAAAATCTTGACCGCTGATCCAAGAGGGACACATGGCAAAAGATTAGAGCATGTCAAAGACTCCATTTCGGGGTTTCACATATCGCAACTTGGAGTGACGAGAATCTCCATCTAAGAACTCACGAGATGCGATATCGTGAGTTAATCGCAGTCGTCAGATCAAGGTGTGATCTGGACCGTCGATCCAACTTTATTTTGGAATATCGCCTATTGCAAGTCGGAGTGACAAGAACCTCCATCGAATAACTCGCGAGATGTGAAATTACGAGTGAATCACAGCCATCAAATCAAGCTCAAATATGAACCGTCGAATCATAGGACAAGTGGTAAGAAATTGGAATTTTGCTGACTTGGGGTCAACGGAGCATGGTGTGGAAACTCACGAAATATGAAGTGCCTTTTTTTGGCACAGTCTATGGTCACCACCAGTAGTCATGAGAAGGGAAGGAGTCAGTCCAGATAAGTTCAATTTTGGGGTTTCGGAGATCGCAACTTGGAGAGTCGAGATACCTCATCTCCAGATTCACGAAACGTGAATTCGTGAAAATCACTTTATACATAAGCGCTTGGTCATGGCCATGGTCATATAGAGGAAGGAGCTAGCGTAGAAAAGATTTGTATCGAAGCTTCGAAGATTACGTATGTGAGTGTCGAGAAACTTGGTCACATGAATACCGAATTGTCGAATGTCAAAATGCCGAAATGAGTGCAAGATCCTGTGGAGCCAATCCAACGGTGCAGGTGAATTTGAGTATGATAGAAGGGATAATGTTGCACTTCACAGTGTAACTACTAGAAACCATTGATGGTTTCTGCTAGAAGATTCGAAGAGACTTCTGTGTGATTTCCAGAGGAGCTGAAGAGTCTCCAAGCTTTGTCCAGTAAAGGAAGACAACTCTTAGAGGGATTGATAGGTGGATGAGCATTGAAGTCTATAGCTGAAAATAGAAAGGATAAGCTCGTTGAAGACAGAGAAGACGAAGAGCCTCAACTGCCATAGAAGCTGAGAAATCTAGACAAAACACCCAGTGATGCTGAACGCATGGGAAAAACTGCCGAAGAAGTTGAAGAGTCATGATGATGATGAGGCAGAGTACTCTAGATGTGGATGAATTTGGCACTGAGTGAGCATGCAGAGGCATTGTGAATATTGCATGCACAAAGACAATAGAGACTATAAGAATGTTGAACAAAGAAGAGATAGTTGTTGTCGTTGTGAAGTAGAATTCAAGGGTTGTGCAAGGAGGTAGAGCGCAGAAGTAGACATGCACAGTAGAGGAATGTTTCATTGAAAGGATATGGCATAGAGATCATAAAAGGAAGAAGAACAGGAAGTGCAAGGTGTGTGCAGAAGACACTGATGCAGACAGGGAAGAGTAGTGTAACAAAACAGCGACAAGGTTGGTAATCCATTGAATAACTTTATATCGTTGCAATAAGTTTTAGTAACAAAGAATTTATAATTTAGGGTGGTTGGGAGGTACTAGGGAGGACTTGTGTCCTCAGAGGTTCAAGTGGGTGCTTGAACACAGGGAGTTGGTGCTTCCTTCTAGTTGGTGCTAGATAAATCAGAGAGTTGGTGCTTCCTTCTAGTGGGTGCTAGAGAAAACAGAGAGTTGGTGCTCTCAGCGAGTAGCAGCTTGAAAAACTAAGGTTGTAGCCTCATTATGAGTTGGTGCTCATATGTATGATAATGTAAAGAATGTAACTATTACTTATCATATAAAAAAAAGAGGTTTTTACCCTGTATGGGTTTCCTCGGGAAATATTTGTCTCTGTGTTTCTCATATATGTGACTGATGTTGAATGTGCCATTGTTTATTTCCCTGCATTATTGTCATCATCATTGAATGCCTTGAAAATATTTTTAAAAGAAGTATAATTTTTTAAGCACGAGGACAACTGATTCACCCCCCCCTCTCAGTTGTTCAACAATTGGTATCAAAGCCGGCCCCTTTTATCTAAGGGTAGATCCTAGAGCTTAAACATGTCAAGCCATGAAGGAAATTCAACCAATAAGGCCCCTCTATTCAATGGAACAAACTTTGCCTTCTGGAAAGTTAGAATGAGAACCTACATAATGTCGTTAGGTGCATATGTCTGGGATGTGGTAGATATTGGTTATGTAAAGCCAATTGTGCTAGCTAATAAGGATGACAAACTATAATTTAGCTTCAATGATAAGGCTATGAATGCTATCTTGAGTGGGCTTGCAGAAGAAGAATTCGTAAAAGTTATGCACCTAGGAACTGCCAAAGAAATGTGGGACATACTCATTAGCAGTTATGAGGGTAATGAGAAGGTAAAGGATGCAAAGATTCAAACCTACAGAATACAGTTTGAACAACTGAAGATGAAGGAAGATGAAACTATTGGAAAATACTTTCTAAGAGTAGAAGAAATGGTAAATGCAATGAAGGCACTTGGTGAAACAATTGGGGAACCTTCTTTAGTTCAGAAAATCTTGAGATCTCTCCTAGGTAGGTTCAACCTGAAGGTATCTGCTATAGAAGAACTTAATGATCTAAAAACCTTGCAGTTTGATCAACTTCTAGGAACATTGACTGCATATGAAATGAGAATAGTTAAATATAAACCCACCTCCATAGAAGCATCGTTTAAAGCAGACAAGAATGAGGATTCTGAGCCCGATGAAATTGAAACAAAATTTGTGAAGAGACTGAAGAAGGGATCGGGAAAATACAAAGGTAAAATGCCTTTCAAATTCTTTAACTGTGGTAGGATAGGTCATTTTGCAAATAAATGTCCCCACAAAGGAAAGAATCAGACTTGTGATGATGAGGAGAAATACAAACACAAAAATTTCTTTAAAGAGAATAACTTTAAGAAGAAAAGTATTTGCGTAAACAACGATGATGATCCTTCAGATGATGAAGACAATGATACATCTATTGAAGATAAACTAAATGACTTCATACTTATGGCCAAAGAGGACTATGACAATAATAGCACAGGGAGTGATGCTAATGAAGAAGAAGTTGTGGTTGACATGGAAGGAGAACTGATCAATGCATTGGAAGAGATTGACAAACTAAGAATCAAGAACAGAAAGCAAAGACAATTGTTGATACAGTTCGAGAAAGATAGTAAAGAACCTGATGAAGACCTTGTCCTACTAAAAGTAGAATTGGAAGAGGCAAAGAAAATCGAAGAGATTTTGAAACAACAGCTATCAGAAAAGAAGGCAATATGTGAAGCATTAGAACAAGAAGTAGTGAAAACAAGGAAAGAAATGGAGAAGTTTCAAGCCTTGTATAATCAGAATCTGTCAAGTATCAAAGCCTTAGAAGGATTAGCCACCATTATGAATCAGCAAAGGAATCCAAAGCTGAAAACTGATTTGGGTTATGAAGAGGGATCAAGCAGTGGGAAGCCAAGATATGAAGAACCCATCAAAGTTTATCAAAAGTACAACCAATGACAGTAACAAACCTTCAAAAACAAAGGAATACAATTATACACCCAGGACGAGTAAAGAAAAAGGTTCCAGGACTAAATCTATAGAACGAAGAAACAATGCACACTCTGCTGAAAGATGTCATCAGCAAGAAAGAAATCGATTTACTCAAAGAAGACAACCATTTTCCAGGTACAAAGAATTTTTCTATGGCTATTGTTTCTACTGTTCTAACTTTGGTCACAAAGATGTAAACTGCTCCTTAAGACTTAGACATGAGCAATTAAGATTTCAAAGGAATAAATACTTCCCACAACAAAGAATGATATAGTCAAGTAATAATTCTTCACAGACTGCAAATTGCCAAATTAAGTCTATACACATACAACTAAGGAGGCCAATAAATAATCAACAGTCAATAAGTAGGCAACACTGCAACAATAAGTTTGACCTATTGAATAAGGAGGTTGAATGCTACACCTGTCATAACTTTGGACATAAATCTATTGACTGTCGGTTAAGGAACTATGAACCAGATTCGAAATCCCCTACTGAAAATGTCAAGTTTTGGAAGAAGAAGGAAAGTGACAAGTGTGGATTAGTATTGTATGCTCAAAGAAAAATGAACCCTTGGAATATAGACAGTGGATGCTCCAACCACATGATGGGAGACAAAAACAAGTTTCTATCTCTAAGTGAAAGCAAATCAAGAAGCATAACCTTTGGAAATGATGCTCCAGGGAAATTAAAAGGCAAAGGGATGGTGAGCTTAAGTAATGGAAAAGGAAAAGCCCAAGATGTTCTACTTGTGGATGGGTTGAAACATAATCTTCTCAGTGTAAGTCAAATGTGTGACAGAGGATGTGAAGTGTTGTTCACATCCAAGGACTGCAAGATAAAGTCTGTAAACTTAGGACAAGTGGTGGCCAAAGGCATAAGGACGGAAAATAATGTATATGTGCTGAAAGAAAATAGAGAAGAATGTTATCTAAGAAAACATGATGAAAGTTGGTTATGGCATAGGAGACTTGGACATCTAATCTTGACCACTTAATCAAACTCAAAAACCTCGAGGCAGTAAAAGATCTTCCGAGAATATTAAAGCCCCAAGATTCAATGTGTAAACCCTGTCAAGTAGGGAAGCAAAACAGGACACAGTTTAAGTCTAAGAGCTTTACTTCAACAGAGAAACCACTCCAACTAGTTCATATGGATTTATGTGGACCATCAAGACAGGAAGGCATAGGGAAAGAAAACTACTTCATGCTGATTATCGATGATTACTCCAGACTTATCTCGGTTTCCTTTCTCAAAGAAAAAACTGAAGCATTTGAGAAGTTTAAAATATTTAAGGCTTTAACAGAGACACAAAAAGGAAAGAGGTTAAAGGCAATAAGATCAGATCAGGGAGGAGAGTTTATGTCAAGAGACTTCAAGGAATTCTATGATGAACATGGGATCAAGAGAGAATACACAATCCCAAGAACTCCACAACAAAATAGAGTTGTTGAGAGGCAAAACAGAACAGTGCAGGAAATGGCCAGGTCAATGATGAATGAGAAGAACATTGGTCAAACCTACTGGGTAGAAGAAATACACATAGTAGTTCATGTGCTTAACAAAGCCCACCTCAAACCACAAAGTGACAAGACACCTTATGAATTATGGTTTGGAAGACCTGCCTCAATCAAACACTTCAGAGTCTTTCGGAGTAAATGCTACATAAAGAATAATGATGAGAACCTCGAAAAATATGATGACATGGATGATGAAGGTATCTTCTTAGGGTATGCTACAAATAGTAAAGGATATAGATGCTATAATAAGAGGCTGCATAAAATGGTTGACTGTATTGATGTAAAAATTGATAAGGAATCCCAGCAGGAGAGGTATACAGTAATGAGTCTTCTACAGAAGACACAACTAAAGATAAAGATGAACAGGTCCAATAATAAAAAAATGAAGACTATGAATCAGATGAAGACTCAGACACTCAGACAGACTCAAATCAACAGTCAACTTCAAATTCCTCCTCCAAAATCATTCAAAAGAATCATCCTGCAAGTCAGATAATTGGAGAAAAAGAAAAAGGTGTACAAACCAGGAGAAAGTTAATCAAAACCACTGAACAATCTCATATAGATTTCATATCCATGCTGGAACCCAAGAATTTCAATGAAGCCAACAAAGATGATCACTGGGTTAAAGCAATGAATGATGAACTTGATCAGATTGAGAAAAACAATACGTGGGAGATGGTTCAAAGACCTGAAGGTAAAAACGTCATTGGCTCCAAATGGGTCTTTAAGAATAAATTGAATGAGCAAGGACAAGTTATCAGGAACAAAGAAAGGTTAGTCTATAAATGCTATGCTCAGATAGAAGGACTGGATTTTGGTGAAACATTTGCGCCTGTGGAAAGATTAGAAGCTATCAAAATGTTTCTTTCTTATGCTTGTCATAAAAGGTTTAAAGTCTACCAAATGGATGTCAAGTCAGCCTTTCTAAATGGATATTTAAGTGAAGAAGTCTATATGGAACAACCAGAGGGTTTCAATCTGTTTGATAACCCTGACTTAGTATGCAAGCTGAAGAAAGATTTATATGGTTTAAAACAAGCCCCTCGAGCCTGGTATCACAGATTGGATACGTATCTCAAAGACAAAGGGTTCAAGAGAGGAACAACTGACAACAATCTGTATATAAAAACAAAAGATAATGATTTGCTCATCGTATTGGTCTATGTAGATGACATCATCTTTGGATGTAATAAGGATTCATTGGTACAATGATTTGCTTCTACCATGGAGTCTGAATTTGAAATGTCCATGATAGGAGAACTGCCATTTTTTCTTGGTTTGCAAATTACTCAGAGGTCCGAAGGGATGTTCATTTCTCAAGAAAAATATCTAAGAGAAATGATGAAAAGGTTTCAGATGGAAGATTCTAAACCTGTGGGTACACCTATGGTAACTTGATGTAAATTAAGCAAGGATGATGATTCACCTAATGTTGATCAAAGGTCATATCAATCAATGATAGGCAGCCTGTTGTACATCACAACATCTCACCCAGACATAATGCATGTTGTAGAAATGGTAGGAAGATATCAGGCTGCACCTAAACAGAGTCATTTTCAAGTTGTCAAAAGGATATTCAGGTATTTGAAAGAAACAATAACTTATGGTCTGTGGTATCCCAAAAATCAAAATCTTCAGCTGACTACTTATTCAGATGCAGATTGGGCAAACTATGTTGATGACAGAAAAAGCACCAGTGGAGGAGCATTCTTCCTAGGTGACTCCTTAGTATCCTAGCTTAGTAAAAAGAAAGGTTCCATTTCTTTATCAACCATAGAGGCAGAGTACATTGCTGCTGCTACCTATTGCACTCAGGTATTATGGATGATTCAGACACTTGCATATTTGGAGGTAAAATACACTACACCGATCCCAATTCATTGTGATAACACTAGTGCCATCAGTGTGTCTAAAAATCTTGTCCTCCACTCCAAGACCAAGCATATTCCCATAAAATATCACTTTCTGAGAGAGCAGGTCACTAATCAGATTGTTCAGGTCCATTACATTCCCACCACAGAACAAATTGCAGACACCTTTACCAAACCCCTAGCCAAGACACCATCTGAATATATCAGACAGAATTTGGGTGTCATCTCGTCTCACATATAAGAGAGTCCATCCTATTAGGGGGAGTCCTGTATTGGTTTCATATCTGATACCTCCTAAAATTAATGAAACAAGCTCAGGGGGAGCATGTTTTCTTTGACATTGATGTCAAAGGGGGAGAAAAGAACCTGGGTGGCTTTGTTGCCATCAATGCCAAAGGGAGAGATTGTTGGAATGTTTTATAGGTAGCGTATTCTTGTCATTGATGGAAAGTACAACAATGATGATCAACAGTGCAATGATAATCGGGGAGGAGCAGCAACAATGATCATTGGATCAACAATTCAGAATTCCCGATGGCTGTCGGATCTCAATGTAGACAGGAAGAGCACGCAAATATGGAGGATAGATCTTGGGTGTTAGATCCAAGCACGAGGACTGACCATCGTAGGATCTAGGAGAATCTACATGATCTTTAAAAGTGCAAGGTGAAGCGAGTTCGCGAATCGGAGTTTCACAAATCGCAACATGGAGAGGTAAGAAACAATACCACAGGATTGCCAAAATCATGATATGATCTAAGCTGTTGAATCAAGATCACATCTGGACCGTTTATCCGACCCACGTCAGCTAAGAACATGTGGCACAACCAGGCAATGCCAAGTGTCAAACTGATTCGACATTTCAGGCACATGTAAGTCACGAATCAGAGTGACACATGGAAATTATTCGACACATCTCAATCCACGTGTGACATCAGCAGGATTACATCACTTCAGGGTTTTGCGACTCACAACTTGGAGAGTCAAGAAACAATACCACAAGAATGTCAATATCGTGATATGCAAAATCATGACAACATCTTGACTGTTGATCAAGAGGACACGTGGCGAAAGATCAAAGCACCACAAAGACTCCACTTCGGAGTTTCGCAAGTCATGAAATTCAAAGGAAAGAGATTCAAACTCGCGATATGTGAGATCATGATAAAATATTGACCATTGATCCAAGAGGGACACGTGGCAGAATATTAGAGCATGTCAAAGACTCCATTTCGGAGTTTCACGTTTTGCGACTTAGAGTGATGAGAATCTCCATATAAGAACTCGTGAGATGCGATATCGCAAGTTAATCACAGTCGTCAGATCAAGGTGTGATCTAGACTGTCGATCCAACTTTATTTTGGAATATCGCCTATCGCAAGTCGAAGTGACAAGAACCTCCATCGAATAACTCATGAGATGTGAAATTGCGAGTTAATCGCAGCTGTCAAATCAAGCTCAGATCTGAACCGTCGAATCATAGGACAAGTGGCAAGCAATTGGAATTTCTCTGACTTGGGGTCAATGGAGCATGGTGTGGAAACTCATGAAATATGAAGCACCTATTTTTGGCACAGTCTATGGTCACCGCCAGTGGTCACAAGAAGGGAAGGAGTTAGTCCAGATAAGCTCCATTTCAGGGTTTCGGAGATCGCGACTTGGAGAGTCGAGATGCCTCATCTCCATATTCATGAAACACGAATTCACGAAAATCATTTTATACATAAGTGATTGGTCATGGCCATGGTCATATAGAGGAAGGAGATAGCGCAGAAAATCTCTGTATCGGAGCTTCAGAGATCGCGTATGGGAGTGTCGAGAAACTTGGTCACATGAATGTCGAATTGCCAAATGCAAAAATGTCGAAATGAGTGCAAGATCCCGTGGAGCCAATACAATGATGCAGGTGAATCTGAGAATGATCGGAGGGCTAATGTTGCGCTTCACAGTCTAAGTACTAGAAACCATTGATGGTTTCTGCCAGAAGATTCGAAGAGACTTCTGTGTGATCGCCAGAGGAGCTAAAGAGTCTCCAAGCTTCATCCAGTAAAGGAAGACAACTCTTAGAGGGATTGATAGGTGGATGAGCATTGAAGTTTGTAGCTGAAAATAGAAAGGATAAGCTCGTCGAAGACAGAGAAGACGAAGAGCCTCAACTACCAGAGAAGATGAGAAATCTAGACAAAACACCCAGTGATGTTGAACGCGTGGGAAAAACTGCCGAAGAAGTTGAAGAGTCGCGATGATGATGAGGAAGAGAACTCGATATGTGGATGAATTTGGCATGGAGTGAGCATGTAGAGGAATTGGGAATATTGCATGCACAAAGACAAAAGAGACTATAAAAATGTTGAACAAAGAAGAGATAGTTGTTATCGTTGTGGAGTAGAATTCAAGGGGTGTGCAAGGAGGTAGAGAGCAGGAGCATAAATGCACAGTAGAGGAATGTTGCATTGAAAGGATATGGCACAAAGATCATAAAAGGCAGAAGAATAGGAAGTGCAAGGTGTGTGCAGAAGACACTGATGCAGAAAGGGTAGAGTAGTGTAACAGAACAACGACAAGGCTTGTAATCCATTGAATAACTTTATATCGCTTTAATAAGTTTTAGTAACAAATAATTTATAATTTAGGGTGGTTGGGAGGTGCTAGGGAGGACTGGTGTCCTCAGAGGTTCAAGTGGGTGCTTGAACATAGGGAGTTGGTGCTTCCTTCTAGTTGGTGCTAGAGAAATCAAGGAGTTGGTGTTTCCTTCTAGTGGGTGCTAGAGAAAATAGAGAGTTGGTGCTCTCAGCAAGTAGCATCTTACAAAACTGAGGTTGTAGCCTCATTATGAGTTGGTGCTCATATGTATGATAATGTAAAGAATGTAACTATTACTTATCATATAAAGAAAAAGAGGTTTTTACCCTGTATGGGTTTCCTTGGGAAATATCTGTCTATGTGTTTCTCATATATG
>ML789185.1:194349-207467 GCA_009831015.1 Picea engelmannii
CTAGTTCTTCTGGTTCACTTGGTCGAACTTTGGTGGTAGCAACAATGGCACTCGGTTCAGCATAGATAATCCACTTCCCTCCTTCAAGATTTGATTTGGAATTAGAATTGGCCTCTGACTCGAGATCCTTCAACTTGGCCACAAATGACTGCTTGGAGCAACATTCTTCAGTGTTGTGCCAAGATATTTTATGGTACTCACACCATTTTCCCATGTCCTTCTTCATCTTCTCATTGCCCTTCTTGTGTTGTGGCTTGGACTAGTTGTCTTGAGAGTGGACCTCTTTGATCTGTCTCTTGTTGTGTGGGTTGGGACCGCCTTTTCCCTGCTTCGGCTATGAGGAGATTGTAGATCCAAAATCTCGCCTCTTCTACTTAAATTTCCTCTTTATCTTGATAGCATATCTATAAGTCATACCTAATGAGGTGATGTCTAGAAAATCCATTTCTATTTGAATGTATCTATGCAAACAACCACGGTATTTGAGAACTAGATGTCATTCAGAGTCTGCGATACCCAATTTGGTGTGTAGGGTATGGAAAATATTGGTGAAATCTGGTACTTTCTAGTTCCTTTCTTGATGCTGGGTGGTCCATCTAGTGTACTGGTCCTCGTATCTTCCAACAGGGTAGTATTGTTCTTTAATGGCATCCCAGAAGGAATCCCATGTAGAGGAAACCAAAAATATTGTAGATCCCTCTATGGCCCTTTGCTTAGAGTAAGTGTCCCACTAGTCCTTAACATGGGGGACAACCTTGAGGAGTGCAAAAGTAATATTTTCCCTATCAGAAAAATTATGGACCGAAAAATACCCTTCGAGCAGATTCAACCATTTATCTACAACATCCACATCTATCAGTCTTTCAAATAACGAAATATCAAAATTTTCATGTACCTTAAAGGGGGTTGCATGGACGCTTGATGAATATGTTTTTCCTGTAAGCAACCTCTGAAGGATCTGTGCAAAATTTTCCATCATTTTGTTCCTTTGTCGTGCAAGGGATTCCTCGAGCAACATTTTAAAAGGATCTCCTACTCCATCATATTTCTTTTTGTCTCCCATGGGTTGTTGTTGGGCTTGACGTGACCGATCTTGTAACGAATTGATTGGTTTGAGTCCCAACTTCTTGTACCCATATCTTGTTGGGGACATGCACAAAGAAAAATAAAGGAAGAGTAGACCGCTTTGATACCACTAATCCGGATTTAGGAGCAGGACAAACTGATTAACAGACTGAATATAATAAACACATATATATGAAGAACAACACAGATATACAATGAAAAATATCTTTTATTGAATAAATGAAATAGGGTGAAACTTTAAAACTGTAGAACTCAAACACTTGCTCGAATGGTGTTAGCTATATCTGAGAAGAGATGTGGCTACTACGTGCATCCATATGAGCAGAATCATTACAATGAGGATCCATATGCCTTTTTTATATTACTCATGAATGCCAAAACCCTAGACATCCAAAAACCTAACACTAGGAGGTGAAACGCAAAAAGTCATGTGCGCCCCTATGGGTAAGTTGGTACCTCAACTTCTTGTGGTCGTAACTTTTGCATACAACCTTCATTTTAGGCGTGTGATAGCCTGTTGGAAAGGTATTTTAGAGAAATAAACATTACACTATCAAACTTTGACTTCATCTATAGTTTGACTGTGGCGAGCCAAAAAATCACTATTTAGGGCTCCAAAACGGCCCTGGAAGTACAACAAGATGTGTTGACATGAAAACATACAAAATAAGCTAGTTGGATTAGGTGAGAGGCCACCAATATCCACCTGGAAGATGTGTAGGGCTTCATATATCCCCAAAAGTGTAGAACCCACAATCAAAAAGAAGTTCAAAGAAGGTGTTGAACTAAAAATGGACAAGAGGAGCCAGTTGGAGTAGGTGGGTGGCCACCAATATCCACCTAGATCAATCCTCCCCCCTTAGGAAGAAATGGCTTCCATTACGTTGAGTTCTCCCATGTTGGTGAAATTATTTGCATAATATATTACCAAACATAAATTATCAATCGGGATTCGTAATCAGTAGAGTTGATGCACTATATGTGCTGATAACAGATAGGTTCCTATGTCTGTTTAGTATAGCTTAGATAAGAAAACCATCAATAACAAAATACTTTGTTTTCAAAGATAACACTCTTCACACAATTCAGAAATTAGAAAGCAAAACATGCAATCATGCACTCAAAAGATTTTTCTCAGATAATTCCTTGTCCATTTACAATATCATGAAGTGGAAATATGGACTTTGAATCTGTTATCTGTAGCTACTATCCTTAACAACAACTAACAAGCAAATCTGGGCACACTTCAACAATAAAAAAAGATAAATCTTATAGTAAAACTCTTAAGAAAACACTCAATTGAAAAGGCTCTTTCTCACATAATAGATCTGTTCATTATAGGCTCATGAAAAGAAGAGATGAAATTATATCTTGTTCCCTATAGCAATTGAAAACAATAATCAACAATTCACTCTTAAACAAAAAGCAATCATAACTCAATTTTGTTCAATCAAACCTGTGTAGTACAGAAAATAGTCAATGTAATTGGGAGGCTTCATTAAATGGTGCATGAAGGTGAGAGATGAAGACTGATCTCATTTCTGTAAAAACTCACTTCAAACTTGCAAGACATTCTTTTCTAATTCTGCACACACTTCAAAATCAATTGATGAATCACAAATAGAAATTTAATACAATCTTGCAATTCTAGAAAATTACTTCACTTCTACATAGGAAACATAAGTATTAATGAGATGTTCCATTTGATGGCTTATGTAATGCAAATGATGGACTCCCAATTGTTCCTGTACTTCCACACTTTGCAATCAATTCTAATAGTGAAATCAGAAATGAAATCAAAACAACAAGTACAAAAAAATAGAAATCTATACTAATAATTTACAATGAGCTTACCAAGCTGGATCGGTGGCCCTTACCGATGCCAACATGGAAGATTTTATATCAGTAGATGCTAAATTCTAAGAGACACATAGGATCATTGAATTCAAACTTCCATTGATCTTCAACAAATGAATTTACAAAAGGAGTTGGTTTAGAAATCCAATTTGCAACATACTAATTCCTCTTCTTTTTGGCTTAGCCATCACTCAATTTATATGATTTTTACATTACAAATTTGGATCTTAGACAATATATCCAAATCAAAACAATTTTACATCAATGGAGGTCGAGTACAACCACTTGGCTAATCAAGGAAATGTAATTCCCACGAATCTGGGCATGATCCTGGAATTTTTGGAAAATTGGAAATAATTTAGGACGAATTGTTCCCCCTGAGTTGGAAGTCCATACATGTGAGATATTGGGATTTTGGCACAAGATTCCAAATGAAAACACCACTCCGGACAAAACCCATGTACCCAAAGTTTTATATTCATCGTCATCGGTCCGGAAATCGAGGTGAAAATACAGTACCAGAATGTTGGTACTAAAATCTTGTAGGTAGTTGTTTAGTACCGGAATACACACAGTCACAATCCTGAGTACCGAATTAGCACAGAACAGGTGTTGGTACCATATTAGACACCCATGCAGTACCGGATCAATGCTTCTTAAGAGTCAAATAATTAGGATCATACAAAATCAAACATTTAATCGTTTTAACTCAAGAAAAACTAAACAAATCATGCCTTAATCATAAGTTACCTTTTATGCACATGAACGAGGTCATAAAGTGTATTTGTGGATGAAACAGTCAATTAGATACACATAGCATAGGTAAAATTGACTAAGATAGAGATAATATAGGGTAATAAAGGTGTCAAAATGGAGACTCCACATTCCCCATGCTTAAGTCATTGCATGTCCTCATGCAACAATGATATTCATTTTTTTCAAAATTCATGGTACTCCTCACTTGATCAAGCATTATTGACATTCCACCCTTCTTCATCTCCTAAGTTCCTGTTATTTAATATAAACTTCATAGCCTATGCTTCACACTTCTTACCCATGGCAAAGTAGTTATGACAGAAAAGTGGAGTCATGGATAATAGATTAGATCTGTTAGTGATTTGACGTTAAGTCTTATCCAATCTGTTTTTTTATCAAATTTATGAGAAAGGGTTGGTTGTGACTCTAATATGATTATAGGATAGTGGCCAAGAGTTTTCATAATGACTTTGACTAATAGGCCCCCCTGTCTAGATTACCTTTAAAATAAAAGTGATATAGCATAGTTTAGATCTCATTTGAAGAGAGAAACACATAAAAGAATACATCCCAATATGATTAACGCATTTCTTATCCAATTTTTTAGAGATGAATCTCTTCTTGCTTAGGTAAGGTGAATTACACATACCGAGGGTCCCACTTCTCATGCAAACCTATTTTTTTTAAAGATAAAACTCTAAAGTGGATACTTGAAGGTTCTTAAGAACATCATCCGAGAGATATAAAGGTCATCTCCTAGCCTTGATTTGATAATTATTGCTTCAGAATGAGACCCAAGGTTTTTTGTTCAGTTTTAAGTGTGCCACTTTATGTTTTTCAGCTCCCTTTACCCAGCATAGCCCTGTTGCCAGCAGGCCTGTTCAGTACCCCGACGGGTTTACCTTAGTACCATACAAGCATGGCCCTGCTACCAGTAGGCTTGTTCAGTACCTCAGCGGGTTTACTTGTACTTCCTGATACTTCCTTTTTATTATATTACTCAAAAGATTTAGAATGATGTATATTGCTCATTGATAGTTTTAGAGTATAAGGAAGGTAGGTGGTACGAGAGTGTTTTAGAGTTATTAGGCACATAATTAATTGTTTTCAATTATCCCAAGGGTGACATCATCCACATTCAACTTAAATCTCAGCTATTCAATGTATAATGGAACATCTCGGATAATTACTAAGAGGTCCCTCTAGTTAATCCTATTAGGGTTCTCATGAAAGTTCATTGTGGTTTTGCAAGGGCGGTCCACCACATGAGGTTTTCATCAATACCTCCCAAGAAAAACTCGTAAAGATAAACTTGGAAAAAAAACTTGTTTGAATCAACTAGGTTAGTACTTGACATAATGGTGTCACCACTTTTCAATGGATATTTCAATTAGCAATCACTTCTTCAAAATGATGAGGTAATAAGACAAGTGCACCCATTATCATATAGAGCTAAATATGAAAATATCTTCTTAAAGGATAACAAGGATGATTCATTTAGGGTTGAGTGTAGAAATGTAGGAGGAATATGCACATGAGAGTAAAAACAATTCAACACCAGACTTACATGATCCTTGATAGAAAGAGAATGGAGAGATTAGCTCATACCTCCAATTACCTGAAGTGAAAATGATGTTAAGCATAGGACAAGGTAGAAACAGAGTGACATGATGAATGATTTCTATACGAGGAGATGTATACGATGGCTTGCATAAATTCATGGTAGGGACCGTGCAATGATTGAGAGTAACCATATGTTTACTGCATAATTAGTCTAATTTCTTTAATAAAACAAAAAATGTTGAATTTATATGTCCTAGTACTTAAATCGAGCAGCAAAACTTGAATATATGATTAGAGCTACCAACACCTTATTACCAGTACTGGATCACCTAAGTACCAGATGAGCGCATAGTTGTGGTTTAGTACCAGATGAACGCAATTCTGCAGTACCGAAATAGAATGGTACCAGAATTCTGGAAATGACTATCAAATCCCAGCACTGAACATGTTGATTTGGCCTCGCCGATGAAAGTTGCAAAAGAATATGAAGGTTTTCGCAACCACTCCCCCATGCCTAATGTTTTGCATGGCCTCATGCAAACAATGTGAGATGCTAAAAAAAGGCTTCTCAGAAGGTTGCGAACATCTGCTAAAAACAAACCAATAGAACTAATTAAAACTAGATTTTTATTCATGCTTACAAACAAAAAATTTAGGGAAAATGTCAAAAGTTGAATTACTAGCTATGAATAAAATATTTTGCAATTAACATTCAGTTTCAACTACTATTAAAAACATCACTTAATTGATCATCCTTGTGAAATAGTGGTCTTAAAATAGACAGGTAATGATAAAGCATGAATGCATCATTTTTAACAACTTAAGGAAAAAGAAGAAATTTGAAGAAATAGGTTGTGAAGCACTCCCTTAAGTGTTATGTTCCATCGACAAGGATGCCTTCTCCACTTTTCAAACCATTCTAGTATTATGTGTGCATTTGGAGGATGAAGAGATTCCCTTCTCATAAAATTCCAAGAAAAATTATCATAACTTTTAGAAAGAAATCTACTATAGGAACAAAAGATCTTAAACCAATTTCATTGTTAGCTTTTGACATTCCCGTCTATGAAAAATATGAAAGATACGTTGCATTGTACTTATGTGAAAAATTTATTTATTTATTTACCTATCATACTCTAATTGAACAAAATAAAATGTCCTTCAAGTATAAGAATACTTCCAGTGAAGCCATGTGCGTAATAGGGTTAGAAATATATCCATACTCGGGTTTAAAATATAACTTTTAATTCATACGAGAGTATGAAGGACCATCTTTTTCGATGATGAGATCAAGCAATAATGAAAAAAAAAAGAGTGGTGTGACCTAATAACTAATTGAAACCATCTTTCAATAGGATCAAGATATTCTCATTTCCCTTCTTTGTTTAGGTCACACAACATGTCCTCCTTTTCCATGCCACGCAGAGCATTTTCTTCAAGATGATTGGTCTCTGAGGTACATACAGGATCTTCTAAGAGGCATGATAAGAAATATTCAATCTCAAGTTCCAATGATTTCTCTCCATTGCATTCTATCCATGATTCTTGAGTCTCCTCAACAAATTGACAATAGGAATTCGAAGGGACTTCTACATCTTCTTGTGGAGAGACAAGTAAATTCTTGATTGTTGTCAAGATATGCTCTTCCTGAGAGGTGGATATCCCAGAGCTTGCTAGAATGTGGGAAAGTTCTTGGAGGAACATTCTTCAAGCTCTTGATCATCCTTGAATTACTCTAGCTGGTTGATGATCCTTGTCTCGTAACACAACTTAGTACTCGAGGGTTCTTACAACACCCCAAAAAAGATTTATCATGAAATATTTGAATATTAAAACTAAAAAATTGAAACTATTTGCAAAAAAATAAAACACACCAAACTTGAACTACATGTGTTACTGGGATCTTGCTGTCACTAGGTTATCTGTTCGCACAAGATAGCCCATCATGAAAACACAATTTTTCATAAAGGAAGAAAAAACACACTTACATTAAAAGAAGAGAGGAAAACCTAACTTTGGAACAACCTGTTGGTTGTGGAGCCTGATTATCTTCCTAATTCAGAGGTCCTTGCTTTCAGCCATTTTTATACCCCATGAAGTATTTACACCCTAGAAGTATGTACACTCTTCCATGTAGGGGAGTGCAGAGGGGGGGTACCCTCTCTGCGGGGTCCGGGGGGGCTATCCCTTTGACTAGGGGGTCTGGGGCAAGCGGGCCCCCAACAGAGGTTTGGGGGCGAAGCTCCCAAAGGAAAAATTGCCTTGTAAATGTATATTGTAATTTCATTGTAAATATGGATCGTTCATTATAAGGTCGCATATCTAACTGTAGAGATTATGTTAGGGTTTTTTTCCCTAGAAGGCAAGCCTCTTTTATGAGGGAAATGTATTATGGCTATGGTTGATCGTGAATATTGTATTCTGAGATAGGAGACTGTGAGAGAAATAAGAGGAAGTTACAACGAGTTTGTTGTAGTTTGTATCCCTTCATATGTTGGACAATAATAAAGGAAGGACCTGACAATTTCTCTGGTGGACGTATCCCACACTGGGTGAACCACGTAAATCTATGTCTCTATTGTATTGTGTATCTTCTATGTTTTGTTTCTGCATTTGTTTTATTTTATTGATCCATGGTCCTGTTTTTTCTAACACAACCCCACTAAAGTGGATGCGTGGGCTCTTCCCGCATGTCTTACCATCTTCTTTCCTCCCTTAGGTCATTCATAAGACCAATCCAAAACCATTAAAGCAATCTAATCCAAATACTACCTATTACCATTTACAACTCCCCGACAATGACGCCAAAATGTTGGTGCAATTATTTGCATAATATATTACCAAACATAAATTATCAACCGATATTCGTAAGAAGTAGAGTTGATGCACTATATGTGTCGATAACAGATAGGTTCATATGTTTGTTTAGTATAGCTTAGATAAGAAAACCATCAATAACACAATACTTTGTTTTCAAAGATAACACTCTTCACACAATTCAGAAATTAGAAAGCAAAACTTGCAATCATGCACTCAAAATATTTTGCTCAGATAATGCCTTATCCATTTACAAGCTCATGAAGTGGAAATATGGACTTTCAATCTGTTATTTGTAGCTACTATCCTTAACAACAACTAACAAGCAAATCTGGGCACACTTCAACAATAACAAAAGATAAAGCTCATAGTAAAACTCTCAAGCAAACACTCAATTGAAAAGGCTCTTTCTCACATAACAGATCTGTTCATTATAGGCTCATGAAAAGAAGAGATGAAATTAGATCTTGTTCCATGTAGCAATTGAAAACAATAATCAACAATTCACTCTTAAACAAAAATCAATCATAACTCAATTGTGTTCAATCAAACCTGTGTAGTACAGAAAACAGTCAATGTAATTGAGAGGCTTCATTAAATGGTGCATGAAGGTGAGAGATGAAGTCTGATATCATTTCCTGTAACAACTCACTTCAAACTTGCAAGAAATTCTTATATAATTCTGCACACACTTCAAAATCAATTGATGCATCACAAACATAAATTTAATACAATCATACAATCTTGCAATTCTAGAAAATTACTTCACTTCTACATAGGAAACATAAGTCTTAATGAGATGTTCCATTTGATGGCTTATGTAATGCGAATGATGGACTCCCAGTTGTTCCTATGCTGCCACACTTTGCAATCAATTCTAATAGTGAAATCAGAAATGAAACCAAAACAAGAAGTATAGAAAAATAGAAATCTATACTAATAATTTACAATGAGCTTACCAAGCTGGATCGGTGGCCCTTGCCGATGCCAACATGGAAGATTCTATATCAGAAGATGCTAAATTCTAAGAGACACACATGATCATTGAATTCAAACTTCCATTGATCTTCAACAAATGAATTTACAAAAAGATTTGGTTCAAAAATCAAATTTGCAGCATACTAATTCCTCTCCTTTTTGGCTTAGCCATCACTCAATTTATATGATTTTTACATTGCAAATTTGGATCTTAGACAATATATCCAAATCAAAACAATTTTACATTAATGGAGGTTGAGTAAAACCACTTGGCTAATCAAGGAAATGTATTTCCCATGAATCTGGGCATGATCCTGGAATTTCTGGAAAATTGGAAATAATTTAGGATGAATCGTTCCCCCTGAGATGAAGGTCCATACATGTGATATATTGGGATTTTGGCACACAATTTCGAATTAAAAGACCACTCCAAACAAAACCCATGTCCCTAAATTTTTATATTCATTGTCATCGGCCTGTAAATCGAGGTGAAAATACAGTACCAGAATGCTGGTACCGAAATCCTGTAGGTAGTTGTTTAGTACCGGAATACACACAGTCACGATCTTGAGTATCGTATTAGCACAGAAAAGGTGTTGGTACCGGATTAGACACCCATTCAATACTAGATCAATGTTTCTTAAGATTCAAACAATTAGGATCATACAAAATCAAACATTTAATCGTTTTAACTCAAGAAAAACTAAACAAATCATGCCTTAATCATAAGTTACCTCTTATGCACATGAACGAGGTCATCAAGTGTATTTATGGAGGAAACAGTCAATTAGATACACATAGCATAGGTAAAATTGACTCAGATAGAGATAATATAGGGTAATAGAGGTGTCAAAATGGAGACTCCACACCCCATCAAGTGAGGAAACTTCTGTTGGATTTGGCCCTGGGTCAGCCACTTGCCTTGTTGTAGGAGTTTCCCTGCCTTGACAACCCGATAAAGATAGATCCTTTGCTGGTGTGTACCTTTGACCCATGTGTCTAGTATCAGATCAGTGGATGCTTGTTTGATGCAATTAGGGTTGAGCTCTGTTGGTGTCAATTTTTCTATGATCTATGAGGTGTTTAATAATGGTGGAAAATATGGCTGAAGGAGGTCCACATCGAACAATGGGTGCAGGCCAAGGAAGGGTGGAGTGTTGATCTCTAAAGAATTACTACCCACATCCTTGGTGATAGTGTAAGGCCCATAGCGAAGTGGGCAGAGCTTTCGATGGGGCCTTATGAGACTCTCCTTCTGCAAATGTAACCAGACTTTGTCTCCAACCTGAAAATGGTGTGGTACTGTGTGTTGATCATGGTGATACTTGTACTTATGATTGGATTTTTGTGAAATATCATGGACCTGTTGGCAGATGTGATGAATCCACTCAATGAATATGGTGGCTTTGTCGGTCTCACACTGAACATGGGAAGAGTTTGTTTGTGTGGTGGCAAGAGGTAGTGCAACATCGATGTGACCCAAGGGTTGGAATCCCAACTGTTATCACTGAAATTTCGTCCGCACATTGCGACAAGAACTCCGCATCGTCAAAACAGGAAAGAAGTCATTCATGGCACAAGATTAATTCCACAGCATGGCAAAAGGGTCAAAAACTATACAAAATGACCAAAAAATTGAAGGGCGCTTTATAGAATCTGGGTGCGCGCGCATATGCACGTAACAGAAACGTACAATGCGCGCATGCGCGCACGATGCACAGTTGTTGGGCGAAAAACCCACGCACCTGCTAAGCGGTGCATTTATTGAAATTGGTCGGCCTCCCAACCACTAATGGATCAGCTCCCAAGTCAATTTGACACCAAATCCGAGCTCAATCCGCATGGTGGGCTGGTCAAAGACCTAATTGAGCCCTAAAGAGCCCCTTTTCACACTCCAAAGAGGTTACATAAACACCCCATGCTAGGCTATAAAAAGCCATGAATAACCATCACTTTCTCAAGGAATTGTATGCATTGTTATGCTGCCAAGATTGTTAAGGACTCATTCTTTGACAAGAACACATAGGCATCATTTCACAAGAGCTATCCACCTCTCCCTTGAGTGGATAAGCTTGGAGTTCTTTCACCCACATTTTCATCTTTTCATTGTAAGGAGAGAAAGCTTGTGAGGGCCTCAAGAGCCTTCCATTGGAGAAAGAAGGGACCCAAGTCCCCTTTCTTCATTGTGCCTTTGGATTTCATCAATAGATCAGCATATACATTGGTGATATTGGTCCATTTGTATTTATTTTTCATATTTTTTGATATGCTCATAGTTTTAGTTAGTTTTAATTTAATTCTTATTTATAACTTTGTAGTTTCTCTTTCTAACCTTTCCTTTTACAGTTGTCATGCCTAGCAGAGCCCAACTGGGCATGTAAGCACCTTTTATTTACTCATCAAGTGACGAATTGGGTGCAAACAGATTGGCGACCATACTGGGGAGTTGGTATCAATTCCTCCCTCATTTGGGTTCATTTTGATTTCCTTTTGATTTCATTAACTTGCAGGTTCACAAACCAACCTCTGCCGACCTGCTAACCAGTCAATTCACCAGAAGATTGGGAGAAATTCATCCGGATTTTTCTTCTCATTTTTTTTCCACAGGTGCGCGGTTATTCCACACCACAGGTGCACATAGTGCATGCATGCGCCTGTGCAACATTTTCTCTCTGCGCGCATGTGCTTTCTCTCTCAATTCCGACAGCGCCCGTGCGCTCTGTGCACCTGTGTATGCGCTGTGTGGTGCACATTTGATCTAAATTTCACATTGTAAGCTCTTGGATGTGGGGAAAAATCATTTTCCTTCTTAAGAATGATGATATGCATGCTCTAAATACTGCACCACTTAGACCCCTCAACTTATAAATGGGATAATAAAACATACATAGGCACTTAGGTGGATAAAAATCATTTTCCCTTATTTGCTTTTTGCCACATGGATGGCTTGCTTTGGTTTATAAATCTAAGTTGAACATCAATTCTAATCACATATAAACTCACATTTGGGACTAGAAATTGAAGTAACAATCTTTGAGTATGCTCTTCTCTTGCGCCATCAAGCGATCTTGAGAACCAGAAAAGGATTGCGAAAACGGTTTCATCTCCCTTAACAAAATTTCAAAACTTTTAGGAGAGGACAAAGGCCATTTTGGGACCCCTCTTAGTTCCATTTTTCAAACATATCCTAAATTTGTAACGGGCCCATACATGCCCACATGTCACAAAATTAGGATAGTTGGTGCAATTTTTCTTTCTTAGATCAAAAAACTAGGAGAGTTTAAAAGTTTGTAATGGGCCCACACATGCCCACACGTTCAATCTAGGATAGTTTCATGCTTTTCTAGATTAACTCACACATAGGGAGTTTAAGGATAGTAACGGACCACAATGTCCACATGCTAGTTTCCTAGGGCTTTTAAAATTCCGCAAGGTTGTACCAATGACATCTAGCTAATTAGGTAATCAAACTCTTGTAAAGGACCAAGCAATGTCCACATGCTGCAAGGTGACATCTAAATAACTAAAATTTGGTACACTTTCACTCACACACAAAATCCACTTTTTCACTCACATAGCCTCGTCTCAAAACGTGGTGGTCTAAGTAGGTTTCCTCCAAAGGGATTCTGAAAAACACCCCATCTTTTCTTGATTGGACTATCCACTCCCACTTTTAATCAAACAAGGTTGGTTTTCACCCCCAGCCTCACAAAACAATTTCATCTAAAATCTTTCTAACAAATCACTAAGTTTTCCTCCACAGGAGGTGCCAAAAGAAAATTTTAGTCTAGGTAGGATTTCGGGGGTAGGCATCCAAATAACCCCCCATTATCTGGCTCTCACATTTTCAAACATAGAAGTTGACGAATAGGGAACTTTCAAATCCTCCAAGTCCAGCGTTCGAATCACCATAAGGCAGGGAGATACCCATGAAGGGTCGAAGGCCAAGGTCCGGTTGTTCTGTGCGTCCCCCCTTGAGGCACCCACCTCTTGGACAGGATCCAGCCCGTGACCCATTTCTTAGGCCAAAAATCTAAATGCCGCGATTGGACCGAGGTACC
>ML789185.1:210162-223349 GCA_009831015.1 Picea engelmannii
CACCGTCCATCGGTGTATCATCGATGAAGGGGCATCTACCTGTATCATGTCCAAAACAGTATGGAAGAAACTTGGTTCCCCAGACCTCTTACCCTCCGCCATCACATTGCGAGCTTATGACGGGAGACCCTCATCCCCCGAAGGGCTCTTCCAAAATGTCCCCATAGAATTCGGGGGAAAAACCATTCTCATTGACATTGAAGTTATCAACGCTCAACTCGATTACAATATCTTGTTTGGCCGTACCTACATGTATGCTATGAAGGCAGTGGCGTCATCAATCTTTAGGACCATCATGTTCCCCCACAACGGAAAGATTGTGACCATCGACCAAGTCTCACATTATGAGCCAAACCCATCTGCCAATCTTGATAACATTCTTCCTCTCATTCACACTAAAAAAGACGTATATCCACTCATCGAGATGGGTCCTGTATTTTCAAAGATCCATCCTTGTTAGGGACGTACCATGGAGCCCCACCACTCCTTCCCCCTAGCCAAGTATGCGTCATTTCCTCTAACGAAACTCTCCAGGAGGATACTCGTCCTCCTTAGGAGGCTTTTGTCATTTCTGACGTCTCAACAGTCACAACACCACTCCCACAGGATCCTCCTGCGCACTCGTCGACCCCCACAGTCCACGAATCCACACCCCCTCAGGGACCTAGTCCCATTTGGGAGACAGTCCCCCGACCCCTAACTCAAATTCCCTTCTTTTACCCTCCACCTGGTATAGAAGCTTTCCAGGTAGCCGCAACACTCACACTACCCAATATGGTGCTAGCAATCCCAGTGTGGTACTTACATCCACCTGAGATGGTCCCTCGCCCACAGGAAGGACTCCCCATGATGATTCCTGTCCTCACTCCCACTACCTCCACTACCCCCATACTCCCTACCCCCCCTGCTACAGCCGGGGGTAGGCGACAGAAGAAGGAGCCCACAGCTCCACTTCCTCTCTGCATCCCACCACCTTGCGCCTTGTGTGACAAAGAGGGTCACCCAACCAACAACTGCCCATCACTACCAGAATTATGGAATTTGATTCCCCCCAATCCAACCCCCACACCACCCATTACTACTGCTACCACTCAACCTTCCAGTAGTAAAGGGCTGTGGACCAAATTCGCGTGTGCCATCTATTCTGAGTATGGCCATTACACCCATCATTGTGCAGCCCTGCCTCGTTTCCGGCAAGCATTGGCTATCATAAGCCAAGACTTTTAGAACAACCCACGCCCTGCCACGTCCTCCACAACACAAATCACTGACATTCGCTATGTCACCACTTCAGTCAATGAATGCATGAGATGCCCTTGCTCTCGTTGCGATTCATTGGCTCATTGTACCTACCAGTGTCCTATAATCGTCGCATACAAGTAACGTCGATTGGACCTGCATCACCAGCCCGCAGCGGCGGTAATTGACCTTACTCCATCACTCGAGGCTCTTCATGTCATTTCTCCAGAACCCAAGGCACTCCCAATACCTCCTTGGTTCTTAGATGGCACATCTGAGGATTTACCCCGTAACCCTCCCAACTCTCCTGCTCATTCCCTTGCAGAGATTACCCATCCAACCACCACGGGTACCCCTCAGTACTTCAACATATGGTTCATGACGAGCGAACCCTCACCATGTTCTCGCACCTCTCCCCTTGCTTCACCAGCATGGGGCAACCACACTAGAGCTGAGATCACTCCTCACGATCCATTATATTCTCATCATTTTCAATGTGACAAAGACATATTGGAAGAGCTACAACGCCCAGAATCTCCCTGGGACGCACTACATCACCGTGCTCTCTTCCTTTTGCAGGAAGCCCACATGCCTCCTAGACACAACTCCATTTACGCGGTCAAAATCAAAGACTTTATCCCATCAGGGCCTATCGATTGGTTCAACAATCCTATTCCTGCACCCGACACTTTTGAAGAAGGTAATCTGGCTAACATTTCCCCCACCATCAAAATCGACATTTCGATTAAAAAGGGCATCGTCGAAGAAATCATCATTGGAGCCGCTTGTACTCCACAGGAAATCGCTGCCTACAAAGCCCTCTTCCAAGAATATAGGGATATCTTCGCCTGGTCATACACGGAGATGCCTGGCCTCGACCCATCTATTGTCAAACATTGTATCGACACCTGGCCAGACATCACACCAGTTCGCTAGAAACAACGACTGCTACACCCATCTAAGGCCGCGGCTATCAAAGCCGAAATTGATAAATTACGTACAATCGGGTTTATTTATCCCATCGCTTACACTTCATGGTTTTCCAACCCTGTACCCATCGACAAAAAATAGGGCACCATTCACGTTTGCACCGACTTTCACGATCTCAATAACGCATGTCCCAAGGACAATTTTCCAACACCCTTTATCGATCAAATTATCGATGACTGCACCGGCTGCGAGGCTCTTTCCTTTATGGACGGATTCTCTGGCTATAACCAAATTCAGATTCACCCAGCCGATCAGTATAAAACTGCATTCATTACCACATGGGGTACGTTTTCATATCGTGTCATTCCCTTCGGCCTCAAAAATGCCGGCGCAACCTTCCAACGCGCGATGACATACATCTTTCATGATCTGGCTACCATCATCCTCGCCTACTTGGACGACCTCACCAGTCGATCTAAGAAATGCACCCAACACCTCGATGATTTACGAATCATCTTTCAACGGTGTCGTCAGTACAACATCCCCTTGAACCCTCTCAAGTGTGTATTCTGTGTCACCGCAGAGCGCCTCCTTGGTTTTATCGTTTCCCACAACGGTATTATCGTAGACCCCCTTAAAGTCAAAGCTATCACCGAAATTCCACCTCCTCGGAATTTATGACAACTGCAGAGTCTATAGGGAAAAGCTAACTTTCTGCATCGCTTTGTTCCTGATTACGCCATATGCGCACATGGTTTCCTCCGCTTACTACGTCAATGGGACAACTATGCCCAACAGTCGTTTGATGACCTTAAAGTAGCGCTTTCAAATGCACCTTTAATCAGTGCACCTGACTACAACTGCGACTACATCCTCTACGTATCAGCATCAGCTATATCAGTAGCCGGCGTCCTCGTCCAGCTCAGAGATGACAATCGTGAAAACGT
This sequence comes from Picea engelmannii, assembly GCA_009831015.1. NCBI lineage: Eukaryota > Viridiplantae > Streptophyta > Pinopsida > Pinales > Pinaceae > Picea > Picea engelmannii. The sequence continues at coordinate 213,279 of ML789185.1, forward strand.
CATTTACTACATCAGTAAGAACCTCTCAGGACCACCCTTGAAGTACAAACATGAAGAGAAACTAGCTCTTGCAGTTGTCCTCGCAGTCCAGAAACTACGTCACTACATTCTGCTTCGCACCACCAAAGTCGTCGCCGATTCCAACCCTATGCAATATTTGCTCAGTCGTCGCCAAGTTAATGGCAAATTCGCTCGATGGATCATTATCCTTCAGGAGTATGACCTTGAGTTATCAACACCTAAGAGTAAGAAGGCCCTTGTTCTAGCCGAACTTGTCACGGACCTTCCCTCTAACACACCCAGTGCCGCCGTCAATACTGACTTTCCTGACGAACATCTCTTTTACATCGCTTCTGATGATCCTTGGTATGGCGACCTTATCGTCTACCTTCGAACTCAAAATTTCGGTAATCACCTATCACGAGATGATCGTCGACGCATTCGCCATCAGGCCCCCCGCTATCTCCTCATCGGTGACATCCTATATCGGCGGGGCGTCGACACCATTCTTTGTCACTGCCTGACTATTGACGAGGCCAACAGAGTCTTAAATGACTGCCACAGCGGTGCCTGTGGGGGGCATCTTTCGGGCATTTCCATGGCTCAAAATATTATCTGGGCCAGTTACTTTTGGCCTACCTTGTTTCATGATTGCATCCATGCCGTGAAACGATGTGAGAAATGTCAGCTCTATGCCAACAAAGCCCGTGCTCCCCCCGCTCTTCTTCACCCTGTCATTACTGTAGGCCCCTTTTGTAAATGGGGCATTGACTTTATGACTTGTAATCCCCCCTCCAGTAATGGTCACAAATACATTATTGTCGCCGTCGATTACTTCACCAAATGGGCCGAAGCTATGCCCACTTTCAACAACACCGCTGACACGACAGCGCATTTTTTCTTCAACCACGTCATATCCCGGTTCAGAGTACCACTCCAACTCGTTTCCGATCACAGGAAACACTTCGAGAATGATATCTTTGTCAAACTCTCATCTTGATTAGGCTTCTCTCATGAGTCTGCCTCACCATACTATCCTCAGTCAAACGGATAGGTCGAGGCAGTCTACAAAGTCCTCAAGACCATGTTACAACACATGGTTAATAAACATAAAACCAATTGGCATCATATGTTATTTTTCATGCTATGGGCTTATCGAACGGTAGTCAAGACCGCTACCGGTTTCACACCTTTTCATTTAGTCCATGGGGTCGAGGCCACTCTTCCCATCGAGTGCGAAATTCCCACCCTACGCACCGCCATTGAGCTTTTACCTGACACTGCTCCAATGGAGTAGCGCTTGCTGAACTTGGAATCTCTGGATGAAGATCGACGATCCTCATTACAGAACAATGAGGCAGCTAAGAAATGATCCAAGGCTACCTTTGATCGCCATGTCAACCTTCACTCATTTCGTGAAGGCGACCTTGTCCTCGCCTATGATATCGCCCATGATACCTTTGGCCATGGAAAATTCGAATCACTTTGGCATGGCCCTTACATCATCCAACATTGCCTCACCAAAGGCGCATACATCCTGGCCTCCCTTGAAGGCCTCATGCTCAAAGAACCTGTCAATGGGTTATACCTCAAAAACTTTTATGCTTAAATGTAGTCATACTACTTTAGGTTATTTTCTTTTCTAGCATTTTTAATCTTTTTTCTCCCTCATCTAAACTATCCTTTGTGCTATTGACAGATGACTCCTCCACCAGCTTACCACATTGGTTATGCCGACGGCGCCAGCCGTTGGACCCAAAATCTCGCTTCGGTTGCTTGGGCTCTCTACACCCCTTCACATGAAATGCTACATTCCAGCGGCATATGTTTAGGACCAGCAACTAACAACCAAGCCGAATACACTGTTGTCATTGGCCTCCTGACCGACACCCAGCATCATCATATTCGTCGCCTTAGCGTTTTCCTCGACTCTCAACTAGTCGTTCTTCAACTCAACAATGTTTACCGTGTACGTGAACCGTGCCTCTTTCGCAAATACCTGCAGGTTAGATTATTATCTCGACATTTTGATTCCATTACATTTACACATATTCCAAGAGAATTGAATCAAACAACAAATGAAATAGCTAACATAGTGCTATATTGGCATATATCACATCAAGCTACACATACATAAACATCTCATACGTCATGTCACAGCATATAGATAGAATCAACATCATCATCATCAACACAAAAAACACATGTAAACCACATTTGGATCTCAAAAGATATGTATACTCATATATATATATATATATATATATATATATATATATATATATATCAGCCACTTAGGCCATCCCAAATAAGTTACATACAAAAAATATACATCGGCCCGCAGGCCCGTGCCACATCTCGGTACAAAACTCGGCTCACCAGCCTATCAAAAAGGTATACACAATACATACAAACATCAGGGTGCCTCTATCGCACCCCCAGCTACTCCTCCCTCAGGAGGAGGTGGTGTTCCACCCCCACCTAACCCAGGTGGTGGTGGTGGAACACCTGCAGGACCCTCCTGCCCCGACAACAGGCGTCCACTCGTCATCGCAGCGAGTACAACTGCTCGCCGCACTATGCCCCACCATGGTGGCGGTAATCCAATACACTGCTCCAAGAACCCCTCGTCCTAGATGCGGATCAACATGCCCTCAGGCACATCCTGTAACATCGTCTCCAGACGACGGCGTATATCATCAAAGTCGACTCCGGCTGCCGCCGGAGGAGCATGTGACGGTCCCACGCCCGGATCGTCGAATCGGCATCTCCTCGCTGCCCTCTCAGGCTCTACAGGTCACCCAGCGGCCTCATCCCGTCTCTGTCTCTCTCCACGTGGAGGTCTCTCTGGCTCTCTCTGAACCGGTGCTCTATACAACTCCACCTCACGCCCGCGAGGTGCCAAATCTTCACATACACAAAGCAACAAACAATAGATCGTATCAGTATCTATACATCATCATATGAATTGATATATCACAAACTCATATAAATCAACACATACAAGTACTCAACATACCTCGGTGATCAAAAACCTCCCCAGGAGGCAATACCATGTCCGAGTCCCCACGGAAGTCCACCCCAGCATAGGGGTACTGCAGTATGACTTGTGGCATCTGTCGCCATATCTGCATCACCTGCACAGTAAATTAATGTCCGCCTTCGCCACCACGGTGGCGAACCAAAATCTGAGACCACCACCTCAGTCGAGGCTCTCGCACCCCAGGCACCTCTAGAAGAACTCACGAGTGCAGCATCGACACCCTCTCCAGAAACCAGGCTACCAGGATAGAGCCGAACGCAAAATCCCCGGTGCCTATGGACCGACAATGGTCCAGCTGCGCGATCATCCATGCGTGCAGTGTCAAACCCCAGGCGAACCGCTCACGGCCCACCACCACCCCCTCCATCACTAGCAGCTCGCCACCACTGATCCGGTGGGTAGCTCGTGACCCATACACCCGAACAATCATCGCCGCTATGAAACGATGCAACAGGGAATCCAAACCACTGATACTCACTACAGTCCCAGACATGTAGTTCTCACCTGAGCAATATCGTCCGGCGACATCAGCCAAGCGAGTATCCCTCGGCAACACAGGCTCTGCCGGTAGTGGTGTTCCCCGGAAGGGGAGCCCAGTCAAGAAATATATGTCCTCCACCGCAGTGAAGGGGATATTCTCTCCTCGCATGAGGAAGCAGTGCAGATCTAGGCTCCACATCTCGAGCAGAAACTGGAGTAAGTACTCCTATGCCCATATCAAAGGGCACTCAAAAAACTTTAGCAACCCACTGGTCGCTAAAGACGCTCGAACTGCAGGTCGTGCATTGGCCACAACATCTCGCAGCTGCGACCAGTCTCGCTCACGCCATTGCACATCCATGATCACTGCTAGCCACCTGCAAACAACACAGAGTCCTATATCAACGTATGCAAACACCAAATGCATAAAAAAGACTCCCTTTTTTCACCCTTCAACCTTGCCTCCTAGGCACAATTTTCCCACCCACAGGCCCGCACACGTGCGCACCTGTTCACTATACAGGCGCGCACATATGCCTGTCTGTCTGTCTCACAGGCGTGCACCAGAGCGCGCCTGTCTATCTCATAGGCGCGCACCAGAGCGCGCCTGTTCGCCATACAGGAGCGCTCTCGTGCGCGTCTGTACACCCCACAGGCGTGCCCTAGTGCGCGCCTATCCATTTCACAGGCGCGCCCCTAGGGCGCGCCTTAATTTCCACCTCACGCGCACCACTGTGCACTTATTCAGTGGACAGGCGCACACTTATGCATGCCTTCCACTGAATCGCTCGCGCATGTGGGCCCACACCCTAGTCAAAAACCCCTAAAACCCCTTATACGGCCCACCCGTACCTACCCTACCCAAAAATTAGAAACCTATTTCTATGCAGGACAATCAGACCACTAACCTGCAACTCACACATCGTCGATCGGATACCTCTTGCTCCCTGAATCAACCAATCTCCTCTGAATCTGCTCAGAAACTCACTGTAGCAGCAGGTACAAATGAGGTGGCAATGTGGGCCCTACAGCTATATATAGGCCTTTTTCCAAACTTCCACTCACCATTCCGGGAGCCCACGACGTCCATTTTTTGAATCGTCTTCAGCCACGGGATCAGCGTCCCACCACCTACATCATGGCTGTCCCTGGGTCACTTTTCATCCTAGGCCCCCGGGGCGCCTTTTTTTTTCCATATCATGGTCAGGTACGCACGCGCATAGTCACATTTGTCACATATATGCTCATATCTTTGATTCTCTTCAGATATTGTTCACTTTGGGTATTTGGTTGTTCTATGTGCAGGTACTTGATCATCATCTCTCCACATCATTCCTTCAGGTATATACTCAGCACTGGCATGTAGTCTCTCCCGCTGTATTGCATTTACATTTCCAGTCACACCCTCTGATATTGGCCTTTAGGATACCCATTCCCGGCTCTGCAGTACTCACACCTCTAGTTGCATCTTCAGTACTGTCACCCGGTAGCATTCTCACCCACATGAGTTGTCCCATTCATAGCACCTTTTGGTACTATTGACACTCATGTTGTTCTTCATTACCCTTTAGGGATGGGAGTCCCGGTAGTCTTTCATCATGTTGCAGATCAACCACATACTTCTTCTCCTCATTTTGCTAGCTTCCCATATGGACTCCCAGATCATCGCTTCATGGTTACGTTCTTTTTTACCTGCACCTCTGTAGGATCACGAACCCACCATTTCATCCACCATCAGTTTGCCCATCTGCGAACCTATCTTCATTTCACCTACCTCATACAAAAACTCACCAATGGGGCCCCCACCCTTCATCAGTTTTCCAAGAAATTTCTTCCCTCCCTGGGGCACTCATTTCACACTGGGGCACATGTTTCTGTATTTGTACATCTTTCCCACATGTATTCATTATTTACTGTACAAACGCCTTTATTTTCAGTTATTTACTTTTGTCGTCACCGTTGGCGACCTGCTTTCCTTCTGGATACACACAACCCATGTCACCCTTGGTTGGAGAATTACTTCTCATTTACCCTCGCTGGCATCGTCTATATCTTCAGAGTACTACCCAGATCACTTACCTATACCCTCTAAATTTGTTCACCTTGTCCCACCTCTGGCACAACTTATCCTCGGTCTTAGCGTCCCCCTGACACTCGACCTTGTCACACGGTTGCGGCCACTGTTTGTCTCTTACATTCTCCATCCAAGGGAAGTCTTGAGTCTTCCCACTTCTTGACTTCGTCCATGTACCTTTGCCACTTCCTCACCCCAGTAGATTCCGCGAAGCCCTTTTCTTCTGGGAGTCACGTCCCCCTTTTGTCGACATCAGCACAATTTTCCAGAAGGGCGACAGTATCTTGATTCTCATTTTCCCGTTCAATGAGAGATCTCGGACGGCACAGGGAGAAACACTATTGCTCCCTGATGTCATTGACCCCCATAACATTCGACGTCAACACTTTCTCATGTTGCGGTGGGTCTTACTTTGCGACTATTGCAGTTATTATTATCAGTTACCGAAGACCTCTGAACTTGGCAGGGCCATCACTGCCCGCATCATCGTCGCTGCTTGTTACCTTGATCATTGCCTATTGTTCAGAGTATGTTCCTTTGCAGAATTGTCTTCTACCTTTATCATTACCACCCCCGAGGGCGCTGCAGTTGTCTACACCAACACTTCAGTCATCATTTGTCAAAGTTACATAACACGAGCATGGGGCATGCCCGCCTCATTTGTACACAGTTGTATATTGTTACGCACCTTGTGGAAGGTCAGGTTCTACAGGTTCCTTTCTTCTCCAAAGGATTGCTCTACATAGTCCCACTCTTGCTCTCCCTTACAACACCATTCTCAGTGAAAGAAACATTGATGGATTTCGGCTATACGTATGCTCCTAACCTCATCCATCAGGGGGCATCTGTTATCACTGAAATTTCGTCCGCACATGGCGACAAGAACTTCACATCGTCAAAACAGGAAAGAAGTCATTCATGGCACAAGATTAATTCCACAGCATGGAAAAAGGGTCAAAAACTATACAAAATGACCAAAAAATTGAAGGGCGCTTTACAGAATCTGGGTGCGCGCGCATATGCGCATAACAGAAACGTACAATTTGCACATGCGCACACGATGCGTAGCTATTGGGCGAAAAACCCATGCACCTTCTAAACGGCGCATTTATTGAAATTGGTTGGCCTCCCAACCACTAATGGATCAACTCCCAAGTCGATTTGACACCAAATCTGAGCTCAATCTGCATGGTGGGCTGGTCAAAGACCTAATTGAGCCCTAAAGAGCCCCTTTTCACACTCCAAAGAGGTTACATAAACACCCCATGCTAGGCTATAAAAAGCCATGAATAACCATCACTTTCTCAAGGAATTTTATGCATTGTTATGCTGCCAAGATTGTTAAGGACTCATTCTTTGACAAGAACACATAGGCATCATTTCACAAGAGCTATCCACCTCTCCCTTGAGTGGATAAGCTTGGAGTTCTTTCACCCACATTTTCATCTTTTCATTGTAAGGAGAGCAAGCTTGTGAGGGCCTCAAGAGCCTTTCATTGGAGAAAGAAGGGACCCAAGTCCCCTTTCTTCATTGTGCCTTTGGATTTTATCAATAGATCAGCTTATACATTGGTGATATTGGTCCATTTGTATTTATTTTTCATATTTTTTGATATGCTCATAGTTTTAGTTAGTTTTAATTTAATTCTTGTTTATAACTTTGTAGTTTCTCTTTCTAACCTTTCCTTTTACAGTTGTCATGCCTTGCAGAGCCCAACTGGGCATGTAAGCACCTTTTATTTTCTCATCAAGTGACGAATTGGGTGCAAACACCAACCCTACCTGAAATGGGTTATGGCAGGTGGAGGTATGGAGAGCCCTGTTGTAACTATGTTGAACATAGGGGAGACTCTCATCCCATGTATGTGGATGCTTATAATTTTACATGTGTAGGATGTGCACAATCATCTGATTGATGACCTTTGTTTGGTCGTCTATTTTGGGGTGGAAAGAAGTGGATTTAGTGAGCTTGGTGTCCAACAGTGAACAGAGACTCGACCAAAATGTGTTGAGGAACCTGCTGTCCCGGTCGGAGATTATGGTGTGTGGTATCCTAAAATGGACCCACACTCATTTGAAGAAGATCTTGGTAGTATCTTCCACTGTGATATTCTTCTTGCAGGCTGTGAAGATGGCTATCTTCGAAAACTGATTAATGACCACAAATACGTAGTCATTTCCTTGCTTGGTGGATGGAAGGCCAAACATGTAATCCATTGAGATGGATTCCCAAGGCTTTTCGGGAGTAGTAAGAGGGGTGTATAAGCCTTGATTCTTGATGGTAGGCTTGGAAACACTACTACATATTGAAAAATTTGCGACGACCACTTGCGACGAAAGTACTCTTTCGTCGCAACATGCAAGAGAAAAAGTTCAATTTTTCTAAATCCACCCCGTATTTGTCACTATAGCGATGCATGTAGTTTGACTAAATTATTATGGTCAATGTTCGTCGCAAGAGAGACGACTGTAGTTTGTCCATCGCAAGAGAGACGACTTACCTAAACTTAAAATTAACTGTTAAAAATGACCTAAAATAAATAGGTGGAAAAGAAATATTTTTAGGTCACTATCGTCGCAATTGCGATGATAGTGACCTTAAATTGGACTATAAATATTTGACGATTTAAATATGTTGCGACAATATTGCTATAACAATGACAGTTCCGAAAGGGTATTTTTGTGCGGAAAAATGTCGCCGGATGTTGTTAGAGGTGGGGAAAAAAATAAAGCGGGTGAAAAGGGTGATGGTAGATGTTATTGCCCTTGTAAAAAATGTTGCCGCAGACGTCCCGTAAGAATTTTAATAGAAACAACTACAAAACATTGTAGGAAATATGGTCACATTAATGGTAGATCAAATGAATATCATCCCATGGTAATTAGCTATATATTCATTATCTTTTTTTATTTTGTCAATTATATATCTATATATATATATATCTATATATATATATATATATATATATATATATATAGATATTGTTTGAATGTTTGTTATAGTATACACTAATTTTGCATGATTGTTTGTAATTATAAAGTTAGAGTTTCCCTCTAACTTTCTGCAGAGTATTGCACCAAGTATTAGTAGAAATGATGTTGTACAATCTGAGGAACATCATCATGACCAAGCAAATGAGGATATCATGGAAGAATATGATGGGACAAATCAAGTTAATGATCCCATGGAAGAAGATGATGGGAAAAATCAAATGATCCAAGATTTGTTTTCTCAACCGAATGAGGATGGGGAAAATGTTGGTATTTATGATGAACCTCTATTAGAAAAGACAAATAAATGACTTTATGAAGGATCAAGAGAAAATCTTCTCTTTGCTACATTGTTGCTAGTCAGGGATGATTTTAAGGATGGAAATTTATTTTAAAATGTAGAAACCTTGGCGAATATTACTAGTCCTTCATATGCCAACTATAAAATGTTTGGCGATATTTTTGTAAAAATATTCAAATTTCTAAGGATTTTATATAGTTTGTATAAAATTTTGGCGATTTTTAAGGTAAAATAATTTTATCCTATAGAATTTGGGCGAATCATTTTTAGAATAGCGAATCGATTTTTGGGAAAAACCATGGAAAATTAGCCCATGAGCGAAATTTAGCCCCTAAAATCATCCCTATAATGCTAGTGAACTTAAAGGTTATGAATAATTTTTCAAACACTTGTATGACACAGATACTAAGGTATGTAATATGTTTCATCTCATACTATACATAAATGTTGATATTTTTATATTTGTTTTTAGTGTTAATTAATGTGTAAAATAAGAATGCAATTTTTACGATTAATATTCTTACATTAACTAGTTGTTTGTTATGTTGTAGATTGTTAGCTAAATTTTTGTTACCATCGTCAAATAGTTTACCTCGCACATATCAAGGTTTGCATGCCATTATGAAAGACATTGGAATAGATTATCAAACTATAGATGCATGTACTAATGACCATATTATATATTATGGACAACATGTTTCGAAAAATGAATGTCCACAATGTCTTATCAGTAGATATCGAACCGATCAAGTAACAAAAAAGGTGCCTCGAAAGGTTCTTCGTCATATTCCCATAATTCCATGTTTGCAGTGATTGTTCAGGTGTGAAATCATAGCACAATTTATGGATTACCATGCACGTAACAGAAGTGGAGATGGTGTTCTTTGAATGCCTACCAATGGTTCTGCATTTAGGGAAATTGAGGAAAAATGGGTAGATTTCAAAGATGAACCTCATAATGTTAGGCTTTCATTGGTAGCTGACGGTGTTAATCCATTCAGAGAGCTTAGGTCTATTTACTCAGTCTGGCCTATTTTTGTTATCAACAATAACATTCCTCCTTGGATGTCAATAAAGAGGGAGCACATAATGTTGACAATGATTGCTCCAGGTATTTGTTTACATTAATTTTTTGAATTTAACATTTTCATTTGTTTCATTTTTTGCATAATATCTTTTGTTT
>ML789185.1:257742-276149 GCA_009831015.1 Picea engelmannii
TTATGAAGTTAGTACAGAACAGTACCGGTCAGTACCGAGTAGTACCGAGTAGTGCAGAGCAGAGTAGAGTACAGTAGCTTCTTTCGGCAAGTTTCTCTTAGCAGTTCAGAGAGTAGCCTGGCATCCTTTAAACCCCCTCTTCAGCCTTGCATTTCCTGTGCTGGTTCCTCTAAGTCTACCTTCCCGGGTTGACAATTAAATGTTGATTTACATGGTATATCTGCAGCTCGACAGAATGCTCAAAGAACGCATTGTCTAGGTTGATATTGCAATCTAGAAATAATGGGTTGTCCTCATGAGGATTCGTTTGGATCATATTACCACCATCAAATTCAAAGGGGAATCAAACCATAGTTATTCAATCTCAAGCATGTGCTCAAACTTTGATTTGATTAGATCACCAGAAACATGGCCACCCTCTTCCTGATACTTGTCATGAAATTGTTCTTCTAGTGCAGCAATGGCCACCCTCTTCCTTATTTTTTATACTAAATGCAAAAAAAAATCATCATAACATCTTCATGAATGATTCCCATGAAGCCAAATGCACATGGAATATGTGTCACTTATCATGCAACATGGATTAGGTAGATACCATATCTTACCACCACTTCCCTTGCCACCCTTAAGTCATTATTTAATTCCATAGGTTTATCATGCAATATGGTTTACGATGTGTTTTTATTGTTGTCGGGATTTGGTGGTCCGTGCTTGTCATGGTGTAGCCTAGAATTTGATGGGTGGTGTGCTCTTGTCATGGGTTTTTTAGATGTATTATCAACTATGATATATGGTTGTGGTTATCTTGGTTGGTGTGGTGCACTATGGAGTTTCCTATATCTGGTCTCTAATATGGTGATTAGTCGTGATTTTCTTAGAGATCGTGGTGTACTGTAGAATTTAGTGGGCCATGAATCATGCTCATTGTGGCATAGCCTAAAATTTTGTGGGTGCTCTATGTTTCCCATGGGTTTCATGGTTATGGTATCGATTATGGTTTTTTGTTGTGGTTGTCTTGGTGATCATGGTGCACTCTGGATTTTTTTTTTTTCCATGTTTTTCATTCCTCTCTTGGGTTTGGTCTCGATTATGGTGTTTTGTAGTGGTTGTCGATGTGTGGTAAAACATTCCATGGAGGGTTGTTTTTCCATAGGATTGTGGGTAGTTTCACTACTACCTCTTGCATACACTGGTAGATTGGTTGGAATTGTTGGTATTTGGCACATTGAAAGGGATGTGTTTTCCTTGTGACAGTGTTCTTCAAATTGGATTTTTCCATATGTGTTTTCTTTTCGAGTTGGTCTTTACCACATAGAAAAGTATGTGTTTTCCCTGTTAACATTTTTTTTGGTTTGGATCTATCCTTGTGTGTTTTTATTTTTGTATGTGATATGGGTTTCATGTTGTTATGTCCCATGTTCAACCCTAGGTTTCTTTGATTCCTACAAAACTATTATTTTTTCCCTATAGTATTGGGGTTTAGGATGGCCTTGTCGGAGTTGACAATGCAACACATGGAGGTTTGCAAAAATTAGAGGCATTTTGTGTCATGTGGTTCCTCTTCCTTGAGTAGAGGGTGCCTAGTTGGGTTATCCTAGTCTAGTATTTATATTTTTCTATACCATTTCTAGAAGTTATGGCATTGCTCAAGTTCAAGTGAGAATTTTTTGTTTAGGTTCATTTTGCACAAATCCAACAAACAACAACCTTAATACTATTTTTTTCTTAGATCCATATGATAAATTTATCATGTCCTTAGTGTTTTCACATTTTTAATATGTCCAAAATCAAGAGGGATATCACATTAAATTATGTGGTTGACCACTAATATTGGTAATTGCACCCTAGTCTAATTGTGCATCCAAAACTAAAGATATAAAATTTTTATTTAGAACTATGAATATGATGATGGAATACTAACTAACAACACGTGCACATGCAACTGAAGGTACAAGCAAACAGGTACCTGTCAGATATTTCTTCGTCGAGTGAGGGAAGATTAGGACAAATAGAGGCCAGAAATGCGACTGCATCTAGTAGATATGATAAGCAAATAAGGACCAGAGGTGAAAAAGTCTGAATAAAATTTTGTAGATGCATGAAATTTTTTCTTGCCGAAGGAGGATCATGCTCTTATGATGATGAGAGCATAGGAAACATAGATGTTCCACTCAGGTACAAGCATCTGGTGAAACAATGGATACCGAAGGAACTACCTCCTATAGATGTTGACTTCGTTGTCAACAATAGGACATATCGCATTGCACCATCCCCCCTGCATGGCTTGGGGTTATTTTCCATGGATGGAATAGTTGTAAAATACAATACAGTAACTGAATTGATGGACTATGTCAGACTGTGTTACAATTATAACGATTGGATGTGGTTGGTCCGATACATGCGAAGTATGTGGAGATATGCACTCGCTGCAAATTGTATACAACTAATAAACAAGGATAAAAATAAGGGAGCGACTATCTATATTGATGGAAGGCCTAAAGCTTCCAACAATATCGCAGGGTTTATAAACAACACATGACTCAGGACAACAAACAAACAACCGAATTGCATTTATGAGGGACGTGAAGAGAATCGTGTAGTCCTGTGCGCAATAAAAAAGATAGCTCCCGAGGAAGAGTAATTAGTGGATTACCATTTGAATCGAATAGAAACATTGACTAATAGTGTGCAGGTTCTTATGCAACACCTCTTTAAGAAACCTCTACTTATTGCATTATATTTTTTTATTATCTTTGACATTTTTTTTTTATCATTAACAATTTTTAAATATTTGGGGGTTCTAATTATATTTTAATGTGGCAGGATGATCGTGGAAAAGGTTCAGCCGTAGATCATGTAAATGATTATCAATTTCCACTTTCATTTTACGTTGTTTTTATTATTTGCTTATATAATTTTATTGAAATAACATTGTTTTTGCTAAAATTATATGTAGTCAGCAGGCCATGTGGATCACGATTCTGCCGATGAGGAGGGGTTTTATTCTTGCACTCCTCTGATGCTCTTATTAAAAAAAAATATCATTAAAGCTAACAAGGAACTTGTTATCTTGTTAGATCATCCAGAACAAACTCTGGACATCAAAGAAAGGATCAAGCTCCTTATGTCACAACTTAACACATATAAGGTAATAACCATAATTTTTTTTTTTTTTAATGCACTCATATGTTCAATTATGATACTTTGTTCTTTAACTTTTACATTATCTCACGAAAAAACATTTCCTCTTTTATACAGGAATATTTGGAGCCCGTTCAGCCCGATGTTGGTAGTAGTGGCGCTACAAAGACGCTACAGAGTCTTGATGCGGGCAGTCATACAGCTGCTAGAGCACTATTTACTTCTCCATATTCCACACCTCATTTAAATAGGAGCCATGACATGCACTACCAGGATTCCACACCTCGATCAGAGTCTAGAGATGGTGGAAGAGATGAGGATCATAGTGATGTGGTTGAGACGGTTGTATTTTCTAAATCTAGACATGTGACAAGCAAAGGGACCCTTTCATGCACATTTTTGGTCGACGATAATGGACTTCCATTAAAACAATCAAGACTTCTAGGTAGTTTTAATTCATAATTTAATCGTTTAATGTTTTCCTCATAAATAAATCATCTAAATTATTAATTTTAAATTAATGATCATATCTTTTTGTGTGTAGGAAACAACCTTTATATATGATCATTAATTTAAAATTTAAGGCCTTGTCTATTTTTGGGGCAACCTTACGCATGAGGTGGAATTGCTAGAATTCCAACCTCAAAAAGGAACTTATGGATTATCTTCAAGGCCTCTTTGGTGTAGACACGTTCAATACAAAAGTGGTCACATCTGCAGCGGGTGAACATTTAAAATATACGCGGGATGTTTATAGACGAAGCTTGGCAAGAAATCCTAGGTATGAGCGTCCTCCCTTAATTCCAGAGAGGGAGTGGAAGGTGATCATTGATGATGCAAAAGAGAATATTTTGAAAACATCAGGAGAACAAATAACTGGTACACAAGGTAAATTACAATTTTTTGAATTCAATACTAGCTTTATTTTTCTTTAGATCTAAATAAAAGTGTGGTTATATATAACATACTTGAAAATTTTGATGATAGGTTGCCTGACACTTCAAAGGCAACCAAAGAAAGGATTGCCAAACATGGCCAACCCAAGCTAGGCTAGGGTGGCTACTCGAGGTTACAGTCATGAATTGTAAGTAACCAAACATCTTAATAATATTATTTGTATCACCTTACAAATTTAAGGTAATTGTAGACAAAAACATTAAAAAACCATACCCTTATGCAATGCAGGGCGACGACTTTGGAACTGAAACCATGGAGGAAGACCTCCAACTTGGTTACAAGTAAGGTTATAAAGTTGTGGTTGATCGTAGGAAAATCATGGGGCAAACCCCAAGATCTAATTTGCGGGATAAGGTAAATAAAAATCAATCCACATTAGCCTTTCGTTACTTATAAAATACGTAAATATTTGATATCATCCATAATTTAATGTCTTACTTAGTTTTAATCAAGGGAGAAACACTATCAACAAAACCATTAGTACTGAACAACAGAACGTTGATAGTGAAACACAACCAGAAGATCATGGTGCTCCCCAGCAGCCCCATCCTAGTGAGGTGCAGCCCCAAGATGTTCCTGTGACTAAGGCCCACGATGGTAAAATGTCTATATATTAATCATATACTTAATAATTTTGTACTTATAAATTTTGACGTTTCAATGGCAGAAAATGTCATAGATGATCATCCTCGACCTGAAGATCGGGTGAACAGGTTGATAGCCATTCCAATGGTACCGACTAGAGGACTGGGTAAATAATTACATTGCAGAGTTTTTTTAAATATTAATGAACTACTTTAATGATATTTAAAAATTGGCCATATAAATTTAATATTTTTTATTTTTTTAGGTGATGGCCCCTCACAGCAGCATCCACGTCGTGTGTATGAGACCAAACGTACTCGGCATGAAAGGAATGAAACAACATCATCTGTTGAAGAGCACCCAGTAAATGAAGACATGGACATTGATGATTTTCTTAAGAACTTGAAAGCACAAAAAAAGACTAAAAGAAATCTATGATGTCATTTAATAATTTTATAAGACAGTTAGATGTACATTATATAGATGAACATGTAATGATGCATATATTGCATTGACATTATGGGTACTTTTTCATCTGATAATATACACAAGGTTATTTCTATGGCTTGTATATATCTATGAATGTAATTTTGTTATACACTTAATGATAATTTAAGATTCTCTTAATGATGCAACTTCCAAAATCTCGTGACATGATATATGCAACTTTGAAAGTCTTGTGACATGTTTAATTGTGTCTCACATGACAAAGAGCATTACCATTATTTTCATTGTGTCATGGACATGGTCTTGCTACTCAACATTGCCTCAAAGCCTACTTATTCATTCCTCTATGATATGTACAATGATGTTGAACCTTCCACAAATCATTGCAAGCAGAAAAATAAGCCAAGGACAGGAACCCAAGGATTTCAATGTTAAGGTCTTTTGATTCCACAAGGTGGGATACAAAGAGGAATTGTTTCCATGCATAAACATGCTAAATACCTTGATTGAGAATGTGTATGTAACAAGTTTAACATTGAAATTATAGAGCAATGACATAATCGAGCAATATGGGTGGTCATAGATGTTTAGCTATTATTCAGTCATTTAACCTTTTAATGTCTTTGAAAAATGTAGGTTTGAAGGGTGGTCACCTCCACGATCCAAAAAACATTTCTGAAAAGGTATAAATCATTTTCTTCTCTTGCATCATGAAATTTTCCTTCATTTCCTTGTATACTTAAATTCAAAATCCGAAAAAAAAAACGACACATAGCATGCATAACACATAATTTTTTTATGACTGGGAGTAATTGTAATTTTGCATATTCATAAACAAAAAAATATGCATAGTAATTTTGCATAGTGGAATCATAGTGCCTCTCATTCCTTCATGTGTTTTCTATGGTGGGTTGCATCACCATACATTGAAGCACTTGGAAGGCCTAATTACTATTTAACTATTTGAGTGAAGGTCATTAGAGTTGTGTTAGAGTCTTAGGATTGTGTTTTGTATTTGTAAAATACACCATGTGAAACCCTTACATCAAAGCCATACATTTTCATTGACCTATTGAAATAAGTATTATCAAGTAGTTGTTGTACCACTTGAGCACAGATTTCAGTTTAGACACATTTTCTTTGAGTATTCCATCTTCTATATTGCATTATTTATTTTATATGTAACCTTGTAGGTTAGAAATATTTAAGCAATTTTAAACTATAGTGAACTCCATATCATCTAGCCATTTCCTTAGGCTTCATGGCCTCCCTCCATTATTTTGAGAACTTCAAGCCTTAACAATTCTCTTGAACCTCTTGTATGGTAGACGATGCACTAGATACACATGGTTAAGATGGATTTTGATTATGCATGGGGTGCTCAAGCATGGGATGATATTTTATTAGGTAGACTTCATATCTAATCTTCTTTCACAATGTATTCCAAAGGTTAAAACTCCCTTAGATAGTGGTGAACTTGATTTTTTACATGGAATCTTATTTTATGTATTGTGTATGTGTGAGCTAAGAGTTCTCTTGTTTCAAGCCCACCTAGTAGCCTTCCTTTTCACTTGTACATGGTTATTTCCTCATAGATTTTTAGCTATTATTCAATCATTTAACCTTTTAATGTCTTTGAAAAATGCATGTTTGAAGGGTGGTCACCTCCACGATCGAAAACACATTTCCGAAAAGGTATAAATCATTTTCTTCTCTTGCATCATGAAATTTTCCTTCATTTTCTTGTATACTTAAATTCAAAATTGGAAAAACAAAAGACACATAGCATGCATAACACATAATTGTTTTATGACTGGGAGTAATAGTAATTTTTCATTTTCATAAACAAAAGAATGAGACTTATCTTTTAACAAAAATTGGTCCAAGAGATTGGTCATGTAAGAGAAAATTTCCATTGAACCACAACCATCTAGTGTAGATACCACCACCAACCTAGGCTATGAGGCCACCATGGTGAAAAAACCAAGCAATAAGATTCTATATTTCTCATCCCAACCTTTCTACTCACATTCTTACCTAACCTTCGCAACACAAAGAATTACAAAATCTGATTCATCCCGCGATAGATAAGAAACTCTCTTCCACTACAACATGCAACATAAGGAATATATTCAATTTATGTACTTCATGGTCCCTTAGATATATTATCCTCTCTAGTTCTCTTTAGTGTGGATAGAAAGAGCTTGATCTATTGTATTCTTTCTAAGAATTTCCTAAAAGAACTATATTTGTCTCTCAAGGATATAAAGAGTATATAATGGATATTGAATGATGAATTTTTATCTTCCTTGTCCTATATGCTCACCTAAAACCACTTTATTTCATCCAAAGTCTACAATTTTCCTCTTAATTATGTTGATTTTGGTTAATTTGCAAATTGGTATGGGTTAGAAATGGAGAATAAAACATGAAATATGTAGAGAATCAATGTTAGAGTGCTTCCCACAATGTTAGATTCAATGACAATGATATCATTGTTGGAAATGATGGATGACATTACCTATAACTAGCGGAATGTAGGACTCTTACACTTCCCATGGCATGAATATTGTACTCAACTCATGCTCCCGTTATTATGTGAAAATACTTTCCCCACCAACCTCTTACATAGATTCAAGGATTGGTTGATAAGTCAAAGAAGGCATATGTCTTCATTTAAGGCACATTGTATAAAAATATGAGTTCTGAGAATGACCTTGGAGAAAGAGGATTTATTTTCCCATAGGTCCCCTTTCATCTTCCCCTATAGTGGAATCATAGTGCCTCTCATGCCTTCATGTGTTTTCTATTGTGAGTTGCATCACCATACATTGAAGCACTTGGAAGGCCTAATTAATATTTAACTGTTTGAGTGAAGGTCATTAGTGTTGTGTTAGAGTCTTAGGATTGTGTTTTGTATTTGTAAAATACACCATGTGAAACTCTTACATAAAAGCCATACATTGTCATTGACCTATTGAAATAAGTATTATCATATAGTTGTTGTACCACCCGAGCACATATTTCAGTTTAGACACATTTTCTTTGAGTATTTCATCTTCTATATTGCATTATTTATTTTATATGTAACCTTGAATGAGACTGTTTTAGCGCACAATAAATTCCATATGGTTAATGATTGTATTTGAATCTTTCATTACAACCAACGATTGAGCACATGAACCTTTAGAAATTTTCAATCCTTTCCAAAGTAAAAAATTTTGCTTGGTTGTTGGAAAAAACACCAAGTCCCCATGCAAAAGAAGTTATTAATATAAATAATAAATAATGTCAATGTTTTCTATTCATAGTTATTAATATGATAATATTAATATTAAAATTGCAGCCTAAAATAATTTTTAAATTTTTTTTTTAAATAAATATTTTTCATTGCAATTTCGACGACAATAATATACCTGCGACGGATGTGCTATATAAACAAAAAAAATTGTCGTCACGAGTGCGACGACACAAAAAATTGTTGTGACACATTTGCTATATAAACTACAGAATGATGTCGTTCCTGCGACGCATTCACTATATAAACAAAAAAAATTGTCGTCACAAGTGCGACGACATCAAAATTTATGTGACGCATTTGCTATATAAACAACGGAATGTTGTCGTTCTTGCGATGCATTCACTATATAAACAAAAAAAAGTTGTTGTAGAAAGTGCGATGACAACAAAAATGATGAGGCAAATTTTCTATATAAACAACGAACATTGTCGTCGCAATGGTCGTTGCAATTGTGACGCATTCCCTATATAAACAAAAAAAAATGTCGTCGCAAGTGTGACAACAACAAAAATAGTTGCGTCGTTCCTGCGATGCATTCGCTATATAAACAAAAAAAAGTTGTCATCACAAGTGTGACAACAAAAAAAATGCAGCAACGGATTTTCTATATAAGCAACGAACATTATCATCGCAATGGTCGTCGCAATTGCGACGAAATGTTGGTTTCACTTAGTTTGTCTATATTGTCGTATTGGCGACAATATTTCTCTTTTTGTGGAAATTGTGAGAAGTTACCTAGGGTCGTCGCTCTTGCGACATTAATTCAAGTTCATAGAAATTTCCACGTGACATAAAACGACGTTTCACAGACTCAAGATTCGTCGCAATATCCATGACATAACGTCGCAGCTTCTTCTAACCACAAAACAGGTTCTTCCAACCACAAAAACACTCCATGGAGGACTACCATCAACTACTTGAAGTATTTTTTCACCTCTTTCCCCCTGCCAAAGTGGGGAATCTCTAACAAGTTCAAGATGCCTTTGTTTTCCAAGCTGACCACCCATTTCTTTGGCTGTAGTATTAGATCTCCAAATGGCCATGTGCCTAGGTTCTCAATGTACACCTATTGCGCAAATTCTGGGAATTTGTTGGTGTCAAATACATTGTTGTCTGCATATATTAGCCTTTCCACTCAACCCCGTAGAGTTTGTGTGGCCTAGACCCCCTCTGAGATGCGCAATAAGATGATCGAAACATTGGGCTACTTACGTGGGGACCACGCGATGGGTTGTTTGCCCTTCCTCTTTACCAGCATGGTAGAGGTGCTAGCCTCTGGTTCTCTATCTTCCCCACCCAAATATATTTTCCTTGTGATGTCTTCAATCTATACTTATTCCTGTTGCGCGAACCACACCATAGGTTGTGGTCTTGGCCCATCATAATTTGTCCTTTTGTTGTCAACACCATTTGTTCTATGGGATTCTTTAGCCTTGGCAATTTGTTGTGGGTTGCTCGTGGCTAATGGTTCATGACCCTGCACATTGTCATGTGAGTCGACATCCATATCGACCATCGTTGGGGCTTGTTCTTCTTCCTCGACCAATATGGCACTCACTGGTTCAACCTGCGATGAGGGAATTGCATCGACATAGATGATTCCCTCTCTCTGTGTAAATTCTTGTTCCGCCTCCGCGGTTTCCTACAGTGACCTAAGACTACTGTGTGTTTTTCATGTTGTTTTTCATGGTGCGCTGAAAGTTGGAGGTGCCATCATGGGTAATTCTTACTTTCCTAATTAAGCTTCGACTGCTTCGATCTCTGCACTTGTTTGTTTGCCTCTCATCTTTGTGCTCGTTAGCTTCGTGAGTTTTCAAATGCACAATAAGTCTTGTTGGGACCACATTTTCACTTTATATAGGGCGTCATAAGTGTCATGAATATTCTCGGAGAACATCCTTTAGTTGTTATTAATGCATTGAATTTTGTCGAGGACGCTTCACTAAGTTTCATAAATTCCAAATTCGCACCTTTTTACCCTAATGGTCGGTTTTTTCTTTTCTGACCGTTGGCCCGTTCTCTCGTGCGCTACACTTTTTCAGTGCACCGTACGTTTCTGCTATGAATTTCCCTTAGTGCACAGTGTTTTCTTCCTATCAACCATATGTTGTGCGTGGTCACTTTTTCTTTTTGTCGCACTGATTCCACTGTCTATTGCGCATGATATTTCCCCATATTTTGTTTTTTCTTTCTTTTCTAGTTTTTTCTTCCTTTTTCTTCTTTTTCTACTTTTGTCTTTCTTTTTATGAGCTTTCTTTGCTAATGTCTACTATGGTACACTATATACATGCCTTTCTCATTGCATTATGACTTTTAATGGTTAGTAGGTCGACTTTCCCTGTACAATTTCAGTCGAATACCGTTGATCATTCCTTTCAGTTATTTTCCTCCCAAATCTTTTAGTTGTTCAGATCCCCCATCTGTGACAGTCTTTACTTCATATGGTCCTAGCCAATGCATTCTAAACTTACCAGGATGTTGGAAAAAATTACTGTCATAGAGCAGGACTAGGTATCCCTCCTTAAAACTCTTCTTTTTAATATTTTTGTCATGTCAGGCTTTGTCTCTTTCTTTCTGTACTTCCCGGTGAAATCCTGCTAGAATTGTGTCCTCTTCCATTTTCATTAGTTGACTTAACCACTCATGTAATGTGACTCTTTATGTCATGTTGGTAATTGTTTCTATGCGCAGACTGGGTACCAGAAATTCTAATGGTACTACTACTTCCTTCCCATACACCAATATGAATGGTGCATGTCCTGTCAACTTATTACACATGGTCCTATATGCCCATAATATTGTTGGTATCTTCAAGTCTCAATCATCTCTATTGACATTGCAGATCTTAGTCAAATAATTTTCTAAAATCTTATTGAAATATTCTACTGTTCTGTTTTCCTGAGAATGGTATGGTTTACTCTTCTCGTGATAGACTTAAAACTATTCAATCATAGCCCTAATGGTATCATTGATAAAATGAGTGCCTTGGTCACTCATAAAAATCCTTGGACATCCAAATATGGTGATCACTTGCTCAAACAAGAAGTGTGTTGTTGTCTATGTGCTACAATATTTGACTAGTGTTGCTTCAACCCATCTTGTTAAGTATTCAGTCGTAGTAATGATATATCTAGCTCTTGAAATTTTTTTTGGTGGATTGATTGGTCCAACAAAGTCTATTTCCCATTTTTCAAATACCTACAAAGTTACTTGTGGTCTTAGAGTAATCTCATCCCTTTTGTTGGGTTTGCCAACCCTCTTACAGACATCACATTTATGGAAATATTCCTTGGCATATTTATGGATTGTTGACCACCATAATCCTACGCGCAATACCTTATGCATGGTAAATTTTCCTACATGGTGTCCTCCAGCTATACCTTCATGAGATTCTACCAAAATTTAGTTCCTTTCATGTTCTAATACACACCTTCTCAAAATCCTATCTGCACCCATATTGTATAAGTGTCCTGCAATAAGTTGATAGTTTGTAGCTCTGAATACCAGATTTTTCTTCTACGTAGTGCTAAACTCCTGTGGAGCAATCCTTGTACATAAGTATTCAATAATATCAGCAAAGTATTTATCAACTACCTATATTGAAAATAGTTACACATCGGGGAAGTTGTCTTCCAAGTTAGTAGGTCCTTCTCCATTAGTTACCTTTGACAGGTGATCAGGTCTTGCATTCAGCTTCCCTGGTTTGACTATCACCTCAAAATCAAATTCTTGAAATAACAATAGTCATCTACAGATCCTCCCCTCCAACACTGGCTTGTTGACTAGATATTTGAGGGCATAATGGTCTGTGGAAATTTTAAAGTGTTTACCCAGTAAGTAGTGCCTCAACTTCCGAATTTCATATACCATGGCTAGGCCTTCTCTTTCTATAGTGTTGTAATTCTACTCTTATTCTAACAATTTTCTTCTTGTAAAGGCTATAGGATGGTCTAAGTCCCCTGCTCCTAGCTACGCCATAATTGCTCCAAGTGTTATGGTTGATGCATCTACATGCACATGAAATGTATTTTCCAAATTTGGGAATACTAGGATAGGTGTTGTGACCATCTTTTCTTTTAAAGTGTCCAATCCTTGTTGACAATCCTCATTCCACTGAAATCTGGTGTGCTTCTTTAACAATTTTTCCATAGGTGTATTAATCTGTGCATACCCCTTTATAAAATTCCTATAATAGCTTGTATGTCCCAGTGTTTCTCTTAACTGGTGCACTAATTTTGGTGGTAGTAAATTTACAATTACTGCAATCTTAGCAGGGTCCACTAGTAAACCTTGTTTACACACTATATGTCCCAAAAATATTCCAAAAGGTATACCAAAGATGCATTTATTGATGTTTAATGATATCTGACACTTCCTGCATCTTTCCAACATTAGTCTTAACACTTATACATGGTCCTTTAACCGAATATATACATTTCAGTCATCCAAATATACTTCTAGAAACTGATGTATGAATTCCTTAAAAGTAGTTATGACTACTCTTGAAAATATGGTTGGTGCATTCTTCAGCCCAAATGGAATGACTGTATATTGGTATGACCCCCATTCTGTAGAAAAATTAGTCTTATACATGTCTTCTGGAGCTATTTTGATATGATGGTAAGTTGAGAATCCATATGTGAATGAATATGTTTCCTGGCCTCCCACGTTCTCTAAGACCTCATCTGTAAAAGGGGTAGGAAAAGGGTCATGTAAGAAAGCATCATTTAGTTTTATCAAATATACACAAATCCTTATCCTCCCTTGTTTATTTTCTTGTACTACCATAGGACTTATCCATTCAAATTCCTCTACTGGTTCTATGATACCGACTTCTAACATTCTGTCAATTTTTGCTTTCACTTTCTGCTTATACACTGGATTTAGTTTGTAAGGTCTCTACCTGACATGTCTTGCCTCAGGTTTTATAGGAATGTTCATCTCACCTAGATCCCTTATTATTCCTCTCATATCTATAAAGGTTGTTGGGAACAAGACATTTTATTTGCACAGTAACTATTTTATTATTTCTTCAGAGATGGACCTTCCACCTCTATTTCTCCCTCAATCTCTGTAATTTGAATGTTGCACAGATCATCTTCATCTGGTGCTTCCTCTTCAACATGATAACATGAGAGTAAACCTTTGACTGTTTGTCTATTTTTTTGTTGATATTAGGTCATGATTTCAACTTCTGGTTCATTAACAAATATCATTCCACGTATCATCTTTAGCACTGAATCTATGTTGGGGTTCTCATGTTCAAATGATAAGGTTAATATAAAAAAATTATGTAAGCTTGTCCATTCTGTAGTGCTTTTGCGCATCTCCTGCTCTATATACCAGTTCCCTAAGATTCCTTCCAATGTATGGATAAAGTGATGAGGCCATTCCTCTGGTGGTGTCATCCTCCACTTTGTTATGCACTTCTCTAAGTGTTAAAGTGGTGTTCCTTGTCCATCATACCTCTTCATTTTATTTCTACCCTGCTCTGTGAAAAATCTAATGCACAGTAGTCATTTACACTGATACTAGTCCTGAATTGTTTCTTTGTGCACAACCCACCATCTTGCAAGTGTGGACTTGAGTGAAATATCCAGGCTAAGAGCCTCTGATTTTCTAACACTTCCTCTTCATATTTTTTCATAAATTTCTCTAAGTCATTTACCCCATGAAAACTGGGAGGTTCTCTTATCTCTGTACCTACCCATCTTACTACATGGTCTATTATTGCACACCTTCTTGTGGAAACTTCATGTAATTGTTGTTTCCAATTCTCTAAACCTGTATCTAAATCAGAAGCACATGATGTAATGCTTCTCTAGATGAGTATCCCATCTACATTTGGGTTGACATAATTCTCTTCTAGCGCGGTGGTTATGTACAACTGGTTTATTTCTTCTTGATCCAAACAAGTGGGCTCTACAAACCTTTCTCCTTATGAAGGATATAATGGTGCAATGAATATATATTATCCTGATTCAAAAGTCATTTTTCTCTTCTTCAGATTGATTATATATTGGTTATCAAATGCCCAATCCAATCCAAGAAATGTTGGGTAAGGTGTTGTGCCATCTCCTATCTCTATTACTTCAAAATATTCCATAGTGCGCACTCCATCCAAATATATTGTCACACCTTTAAGCCTTCCAATTGGTAACACTCTATGTTGATTTGATAGTTTCAACTAGACAGGTGAATAACCTAGTGTAGGTTCTCCCATACACTACCATGTCTTCTTAGGTAAGACATTTATTTCAGAGCCTAAGTCCAGTATAATATCATCCATATTGAAATCCCTAATATTAGCATTTAGTCTGAATTCCCTGCTTGTCCTTCTTCTTGTATGGGGATGATTGATTGTTTTCTGCTCTAATTTTCCTTCTACCTCTGTGTTACATATTTCTAGCAAATTTGGTAATATCTTAACAGATGATGGATCCTTCAATAACTTAACACGGGATTTCAGAAATTTTTTTATGTTACTTACTTGCTCTAAAGGTTGTGCTTCACTGGTATGGTCCATTAAGGAGGGAATTTCATACATTGGTGAGTTCTAATTTTGTTGCACAACTAATGTAGATGCAACATTTTGCTTGAGAAACTCTTGTCTGGCCTCCTTGAATGTTTCCTTTTCTTTTCGTGCATCAAATGGATTTTGTGGCTCAGTATTCTTCTTAACCCATTGGTGTTGTGTTGGATCTTGTTTTACTGTGTCAGTTCCTTTCTTGGCTCATCCTCAAGTGACTATATTGATGTTTCTCCCATCATCCCTAGCTTCTGCAGAGATCCATTGGACATTCTGGTTGTTCTGGTTCCTTTTTATTGGATCTTTCCCAAGTGTGTTTGACAATATTATTTGTCATGGTCTGTTGCACGATAGTACATACATATTGCTGGTGGAAGTTCACACTCCCTTGCACAATGTCCTAGTTGTTGGAAATTGTGACACACTAATGGACCTCTTTCTCATCCAAATCCTCCTCATCCTCCACCTTTGTATCCACCTCGATATCCTTGTGCTGCATTGTACATAGGTACTTGATTATACTATGTGGGGTTATACTATGGCTGCACATTATTGTATTGCAGTTGCACATTGTTATACTATTGTTGCACATTATTGTATGGTGGTGGTACCTAGTTGAACTGAGGTGAAACTTGTATTTTCATCATTTCTTTTTGCACCCTATAAGTATCTGAAGTTCTTTCTCTCATCATATCCACCGTCCTATAATATTTTTCATCATGACTTACTGATTTGCAAAAATTGTAGTATGAACTTTTGGGTATTGTTTTATACTTCTGCATCATTGGAAAATGATATGGATCATTCCCATGTGTGTTACAAATATCGCACCATGGTCCTCCTATTGGAAAAGGGTTTGGTAATCATGTTTCCATATACTACGCAAAAGTTGGACATTCGTTCTTGTGGTGTCCTTTTTTCCTGCATGTGGTACACCAAACAACTTATCTTTTCTCTTTTCCCTTATTCTAGTTACGTTGAAATGTTAGGTTTTTCAAATCCTCCTTCAGCTCCTCTATGATATTGGTTCTCTTCCAGTTGTAAGGTTGCATGTAGAGCCTCTACCTGAGATTGGAACTTCTGTTGTCTTACTGGGTGTTTCAAGTGTGGAAACAATGAGTTCACAAATAAGTGCCTATATTGCATGTCAGTAATTGTATACTTCAACTTGCCTTTCAAACATTTGAACCTATGATCAATCTACCAAACAGAATCACCTGGTTTTTTCCTGATTTCAATCATTTCATTCATATATTGATCCTTTGATCTAGGCTTCTGAAATTCATTTATCAGTATTTTTTTCATATTTGCAATAGTCCTTGTTACTCCTGGTGGACTATTTACATCTAGGCTCATGTACAAATCCAGTGCGCGGTCTCTTAGCATGATAGCTAAATGCACGCATTTTGTATCGCCATTTGTGATATGATTTGCTTCCTGTATCTTCTCATAGATGAATAAGTGATTTTCAGGGTCCTCTAATGCCTCTCCCCGAAATTTTGGTAATCTGATCGTGGGATCATGTCCTGCCATTTTGAACTGTGTTGAATTACTGCCTCTGTCCGGTGTAGATATTTGACTGCAAACATGGGGACATGTAACAATAACCTACTTGTGTGCTTGTTACCTAGGGTTTTAAATCAGCAATTTAATAAGCAAATGCAAGAAATTACACCTACAACCATTCAATTAATAATTTTTGCAAGAAAATCACTTACATATCATGAAGAGAAGCATAAGCAAACCCTAGTTGTAAACCTTCCTTGAGAGAAATGCCACAAAATGCCAAAAATATCCTTCCAATAGCAAGTGTGCCTCACTTAGACAACAAAAATACCCTAGGAGGGTGCAAAAATTAGACCTCCAACATTGAAGTCTTAGTGTACAAAACCATTCTCAAAACTTTAAATTTTGAAACCCTAACTAACAAACTAACCTAATTAGGGCTGACGTCATAGTTGGTTATCTCATCTTGACACAACAAAAGTTGAATATAAGCAATTAAATGATGATTTGAAGCATTTATTGAGCGAATTGTTGGTTGGATATATTGTTAGCTTAGTCATCTTGATAGATATTGATGAATTGATGTTGTTTCATAGCTAATTGACAAAACGTTGACTTCATTTGTATCTATTGCTTTACATTGCTTATTAAATAATAGCAGATAGTTAGTGAAGTACTAACCCTTTGAGTTATTGCCTGCATATATATATTGTATTGTTTTTGTCTTGTTCCGGGCAGGTGTTTTCAATTGGGCATACACTTCATTATTGGCTATTTAGCCGGACTATTTGACTTAGGTGGTAACCTGTGAGGAGGAAACTTTAACCTTGATTTATATCTTAGCTTCTTCAAAGCCCCAGGTTGTCGGGGATGTCTCCCCTGGGCTAACCTCCCTAAACAGAAAGAACCTCCCCATTGAGGTGACATTGGGTGGGGAAGGTTCATGTTATGCCAGTTTGATCTCTATCCTTCAGCCTATGACCTAAACTACAAATTGTTTGATAACATTTTTAAATTCCTGAACTGGCTCCCCCAGTTGATGATCCTTGATTGGATCCCTATCATGTTGTTCTTCTTTCACTAAAATTCGGTGAGTTATGACATGCATGCAGGATCTTAGCTTTGAGAGCTGATCCAGGAACTAAAAAGATCCAGCCTTTGTAATAGATGAGGTCATTTATGACCTTGAAGTTGTCATCCTGTATTTTCCCATCCAACAGTTGACAAGCGAACTGATCCTTTGCATATTCCACTATCAAGTGTTCCTTCCAGTCGACTGACATACCGGACATGGAAAAAATGGATGGCCTTCTGGATAATGCATCGGCCACTGTGTTGTTCTTCCCTTTGACAAATTCAATGTCAAAGTCGTAGGCTTGTATTTTTCTTACCCATTTTCGTTGTCTTTCATTCAAATCCTTCTACTCCAATAGATATTTAAGAATGTTATGGTCTGATTTGACCACAAACCTTGCACCTACCAAATATTTCCTGAATTTGGCTAGTGCATGCATGATAGCTAGCATTTATTTGTCGTAAATGTTGTAAAATAGTTTGGGACCCCTAAGTTTCTGGCTTTCATAGGCAAGGGGGTGCCTGTTCTGCATCAACACGGCCCCTATACCTTCCCCCGAGGCATCACACTCCAAAGTGAAGGGTATGCCGAAATCAGGAAGAGATAGAACTGGGCAGGTGCTCATGACCTCTTTCATTTTCTCCATCGTGACTTAGGCCTCATCATTCCATTTGAAGGACCCCTTTTTGTCAGGTTAGTCAAGGGTGTGCACAGTTGAGAAAACCCTTTAACAAATTTCCTATAGTATGTGCATAGGCCCAGGAATCCCCTCAGTTCTGTGAGTGTTTTTGGAGTAGGCCATTCCCTAATGGCTGTTATTTTCTCCTGGCGTACCTGTACCCCTTTTGCCCCTATGATGTGTCCCA
>ML789185.1:278256-292967 GCA_009831015.1 Picea engelmannii
AGTTGATTCTTCCATTGTTTGCTCGAAAAGGGGTTGAGATTTTGGGTAGAAGGTTAAAAGTTAAATCTTAAGGGTCATTTTCTGCGTATAAGTTTAGAGCCCTAGCTTATTAGTCCGTAGGGTAGAATACCCAACAACACCTTGTCATAACCCTTAGGGTCACGTCCTCCCTGGTTTATTGGAGGCCTTTGATCTCTTCCACCATTGTTAAGAGGTGGTCTGGGTATGAATTTTGGTTTAGCAACTGGACCCAGATCCCTCAACTCTTTCTTGGAATCACTAACTACTACTAATTTATTGAGTTATTAAGTGCATATAAGATTCATCAACACATGGAGATCACAATATATTCAAGATGTAGAAGCACAAGCAAAGATCTGACCTTTTTATTATGAGCAATGTAAGATCAGTACAATAGATGGTCGATCTGACATAAACCTCAGATGGTCATACAAGCAATAGATATGAGCTGCTACAAAATGCTCCCGACAAGACAAAATAAGCCTCCAAAGGTTGGATGTACAATGAATAATGAATCAAGCAGATCTGAACCGTACTAATGCTCAACCTCCAAGATGGAAAGTGCCACGTCCTGCTAGAATGCTGAAGCCCTCAATAATTCTTCCCTGCTACCAAAAGTTTCAATCATCTTGAGAAATATTCCAAATGATAGATCGAGAAACTGTAAGGACAACCCAGATGTACAAATTTCCAAATCCACTCTCAAACACCGTAGATTTGAATTCCTCCATTGAATGGTGCACCCCACTGGATGATTGAAACCCTAGATGGTTCGGCCCTGATGAAGGAGGCCTCCCAATGCTCTGAAACTCTCCAAGAATATAGATCGGGCTATGAGAATCCTATGGGAGAAGTTTTGGACTCAGATGTCAAGCAAATCTCCCTAGATCTAAGTTTTACTAAATCACAGGACCCCTATGGCTCCAAGACGTCCCAATCTCCAGAAAAATTTAGAATGATGATAACCCTCCAGAAAATCCCTCAAACTGATGGTCCTAACCCTACAAACAAAACCCAACTGTCGGAATGGCCCCAGGCCCTCAGGATAAGCTGGATCGAACCTCCCTCTGGATGATGGTGCGCCCTTGCTGGAAACACAAGAACATGACAACCTGCTACCTTCTGAAGTGCTAGATGGAGATGGGCTGAGACTAGAATGGTGCGAAGGAGTCTTTCATCCCTGAGACCAAGCTACGGAACAAGGTGAGTGGATATTTCACCACTGAGTTTCTCACAAGGGTTTGTACAGCAAAACCCCCAAACTGAATGCTCAAGAGAAATAGAAAATGCTAATCCAAAACTAGAATGAGTAATAGGTGCGCCCCAACCTCTTACTTATACTTTTCCTTCTAATTCTCTGTTGAGTTAGGTTAACTCCCAGGGTTAATCTTCTATTCTTCTGTTGAGTTATCTTTTACTCCTTTCTCCTTTTCCTTTCTTAAGTCAACTTAAAAATATAAATTTTAACTTCTTGAATTTCCCCCCCTCAGTGTGAGACTATGAACTAGTGGGGTGGCCCAGGCCACTGAGTCTCCTCATCACCTCTCTAAGAGGTGGGGTACATTACATTTAGAAAGTACGTTGTTATTATTTGTTATTGGTTCTAAATATTGTAGCTACGCATGAGCGAATGTGATATGTAATGTTTTAGCTGTGTGAGCCAATTTTGTAAGATGTTGAGAAAATAAGAGAGGAGGGAGGGTAGATGTGAGGATTATACTGTAGGCTGTAGATCCTGGTGTGATCTAGTTCACCTCATATAGATCTTACCCAATTTTGTGGAGAATTGTATGCTCGTGGCACCGAAAATGCAGAACTACCATAACAAAAGAGCCAAGAGACAAATGTTTGTGGACGTAGCCTAGGAGGGGGTGAACCATGGTAATATTCATGTTAGGTGATGAATGCATGCATGTCTTTTCTTTCTTTCAACAATTAATGGTTAGGCTTGATGAATGAGTTAATACATTGTTATGAAATTTTTTTATGTCGTTCGAGAAATAAACTGTGAAATGTGCGTATACGACTTTGAGGAATAAGTAGATTACACTAACCGCTCATAGTACATGGTTTTAATCAAGAAACCCCTATCTCCTACTCTATCCTAGGCTGTAAACATCGAAGTCTTACAGTCACCCATTTAAATCTATCTCAGGTGACACTGTGCAGTACCTTCTGTGTACTGTGTCGCCTTCTGGTTTACCAGGAGGGATGATAGTTTTAGAGGCTTTCTTGGAACCCCAAATGACATGAACCTTGGTTCAATATCTCAGACAACCAGAGAACGGAAGAGTGACCAACAAATGGTTATGTTGTCGTGTTAAGAGGAACAAGAAAGGACTGAGTAGACGAGATAGAGTGAATAAGAACTGAAGGAGCGAAACAGAAGAGTAATGAGCCGTTAGAAGGGAATGTTGAGACCTTGGAACCCCATGAAAGTGGAAATCAAGGGATGGTTGAGAACTAAAGAACTAGATTTTTCACAAAAATACAATAGAAACCCCAAAATCACACCGTGTAAATACTTGGATAAATACGTATTTACGGATTTACATGAATTCTTTTTCTATGATTTTCCACATCTACTACAGGAGTAGATCCTAAGGTTAAATGATAACTACACAATGAACTAGATTAGATAGCTAGATTGAAATCTAGTACAGATCGCGCAGCTGCAGCAGGTGAACAAAAAATTCACCCACGTCGTAGACTTTTGGCTTGACAGTACTGTGGCAGGCTTCATCAAAGAATTTGCAGTAGACACAGTGAAGTCATACATCGTAGTCGAACAAGAGTTTCTACGAGGACCCAGAGGAAGGTACATTCGATCACTGTATACTTCTATCAAGATACTAATATATAACAAAGGTGTAATGACAATGGAATCAAACAGCTAGACTTCCTTGCATGCATGGGGGAAGGGGGGAAGCACTGACAGAGAGAGGAGAAATGGAAGGAGGGTAGGATAAATACAAGAATGAGGAGGAACCCTTGGACCCAATATTGATAGGTGACGACCAGCTTAAGTGGATCTTGGCGTCATCAGGAACGACGCGTAGCAGAGTAACCTACCAATATAAGATGAATACCAAGAAGAGATTCGTAGCCGCGAGGGAGGGCTTGGCGAGCGATGAGGAAGAGGTAGAGGATCTACAGGCCATGGAGCATATTGAGGAAATCCTGTGTGCCACTTATGAGAGGAAAACAAGAGGCCCAAGAACAAGAGGAGAAGGTAGCCATCCTTTCCATATTAATGTCAGTGTGGAATCCATAAACCCATGTGTGACCAATACACCAAAGAGAACACCACCGTTTAGACAATCGAAGTTCGGAGGAAGTCCAATAGCAGGAAGTACATCTACAGAAGGGGCAACAACTGGAGGAGCCAGTTCAGGTAACCCCAATCAAGTATCTACACCGCGCAGAGGAGGGAGTAGTTCAGTATTCAGAATGGCAGGACATGATTCTACTATCATATTACCAGATTTTCAAGGAGAAGAAACAAAAGACCTTGAGAAGCATTAGTTCATTTGCGCAAATACTTGGGAAGAAAATAATATCACTGACGAAGATACCAAAATTGCGCAGCTAGTGATCACGCTAAGGGACTGCGAACTAGACTGGTACATGAGTCTAGACACAAATAGTGTTCCCAGGATGAAAAGGACACTGGCTGACATTAAGAAATTATTGATAAATGAGTTCCAGAAGCAAAGCTCAGAGGATCAGTACATGAACAAGATGATTGAAATAAGATAGAAATAAGGGGGAACTAAGAGACCAGTTGTGAAGGTCGCAGGTGCGTGCAAGAAATCGAAGGCACAACGAGAAGCACCAGACTATACGATCACAGAGGATGATGGAGAGATGATAGACAGAATGGTTCAGGATTACCTAGCAAAATATTTCGATCACACAACACATCACAGGGACAAACTACATAAAGAGCTAGCAGAAATGGGACAGTTCCTCAAGAAACTCAGGGAAGCCCAGATCGCAAGTAGAATTATAGGCATAGATCCATCGACAACATAGACCAAAGAAAGAGTGGAGGTAGATAACAAGACCCATCTCTTCCAATGCCACACACACATTCAATGGTCTACATAAAACCTAGCATGCTCTGGATGGATGAAATTGTGGGAGAGGCACCACTGAAGGTTTTGGACCACATCCAATTGGTCTTGACACAGATGACATCAAGGGAATTATACAAATTGCAGGTTAGCGTCAACCACGAGATGCAATCTCAAGCACACAAAAATTTAGTCAAGCTACAACAAGCAACAAAGAAGTGGGAAGTGTTGGAAACAGTTTGCAAGCAAGCCAAATCTGAAACTCAAGAGGAGAAAGAATGCAGAAATGAACTGGAACGTAGAGTGGAAGAAATTTTTGGGAAACTTCCAAGCACTACGCAAGGAAATGAACTCCCAATTGCAAAAAATATCGACCAGATTGTGTAAGCAATTGATCAGTATCAGAATAATATTGAGACTCTCCTAGGACAGGTTAGACCAACAAATCCACCAGCAGTGAAGGAGAAAACGAAGTAGGAAGCAACAATGCAACTGCAGGAGATAGAAAAATAGGTTAGCAAGGAAATTGACTTGTTTGATAAAGCAGCGCAACTTTGGACAAGACTAGAAGAGGATCCACAGGTCCAACACTAGGAAAAGGAAGAGGAGAGGATCAATGCAATGATCCAAGAACTCATGCAGCGACAAAAGACCATACCAATTCTAGAATGAGTCAAGGGAACATGAGAGTTGAAGAAGATGCAGGAAAAACTTATCAATGACCAAACACAGAAACAGGAGTGTTAGGCTCAAATAGAACCGTTGCAGGAAAGGGTAGTAGAAGCACTCGTGCAGATAGAAGGATCCAAACATAGATAGCACAGACCCGGCTAGGATGCGTAGGATTGATGAGCGACGAAGTGGCAGTTCAGACAGTCGACACCATCAAGGAGAAAACCATGTAGGCACTGACAAAAGCAGCAGAGTTGCAGGAAAAGTTCCAGACGATCACCAAGGAGATCGAGGAAGCACAGATATATTAGGTGACTGGGGATGAGTCACATGTCAGTGTTTGGGGCCTGTTGGCACCAGGCTAAAGTGGAAAAAAGGACAATCATGGGAAAGAAAGCATGCAGAAACTAAAGTAATAGCTGGCGAAAGAAAAACACATGCGCATGCAAGAAAGCATGCACAAGGAAAGCGACAACTGGAGGAAGAATAGTACGTGCATGGGAGGAAGACCTAGCGTCGAAAGGGTTAGGGTTTTGGTAATATTTTATAAATGGATGAAGAACCTGAAATGTATAAATATATATATGAAGGTATCATATAGGGGGTTGTTGTTATTGTTGGTTGTTTAGGTTGTTTAGAAGGTAAGTTGTTATTATTTGTTACTGGTTCTAAAGATTGTAGCTATGCACGAGCGAATGTGATATGTAATGTTTTAGCTGTGTGAGACAATTGTGTAAGTTGTTGAGCAAAGAAGAGAGGGAGGGTAGATCTGAGGATTAGACCATGGGATGTAGATCCTGGTGTAATCTAGTTCTCCTCATATAGATCTTACCCAATTTCACAGAGAATTGTAAGCGCACAGCGTCGGAAATGCAGAACTACCATAATAAAAGAGCCAAGAATCAAATCTTTGTGGACGTAGCCCAGGAGGGGGTGAACCAAGGTAATATTCGTGTAAAGTGATGAATGCATGCATGTCTTTACTTTCTTTCAGCAATTAATGGTTAGGCTTGATGAATGAGTTAATACATTGTTATCAAACCTGGTTATGTTGTTCGGGAAATAAACTGTGAAATGTGTGTATGCGAATTTGAGGAATAAGTATATTACACTAACTACTCATGGTACATGTTTTTAATCAAGAAACCCCTATCTCCTACTCTATCCTAGGCTGTAAACACCTGATTCTTACAGTCACCCATTTAAAGCTATCTCGGGTGAGACTGCGCAGTACCTTCTGTGTACTTTGTCGCCTTCTGGCTTACCAAGAGGGTTGATAGTTTTAGAGGCTTTGTTGGAACCCTGAATGACATGAACCCTAGGTCACCAACTCAAACAACCAAATAAGGGAAGAGCGACCAACATCAGCTATGGCTCTCTTCTTGTTATTCATCTACTATTTGTAGGGTGCTCCACTGCGCGTCTTTCCTCATTCTGCCATTATCTATTTTATGTGTTATTCTTCCATCATAATTGGGCCCATGGCTTCCTTCTTCTTTATCTTATCCATCTCATCCTCTATTTATCCACCTCCTATCTATCCTTCCCCCCTTCCCCCCTTCCCCCATGCACGAAGGGAAATTTAGTTGTCTGATTCCATGGTCATCACATTGTTGTCATACAATAAAATATTGATTGATGTATACATCGATATGATGTACCTACCTCTGGGTTATTTTAGAAAATCATCCTCTACTACGGTGTAAGACTTCGTTGTATCTACTACAAATTCGGTGATTAACCCTGCAACAATACTGTCTAACCAGAAATCTATTGCGCATGTAATTTTGTTATCAACTTGTTGTAATTGCGTGATCTCCACGTGATTCCACTCCTACTGTCTGATTCGATTTGTGGGGTGGTTTTCTTTTATCCTCAATAACCACTCCTGCAACAAATGCGGGAAATTGAAGAAAAATACCTCATGTAAGTCGCTAAACATATATTTGTCGAGATATTTGCACTGTCTTAACTTAGGGTTTATGTTATCCTTCTGCGCAAACTCAAGTTCCTTGTTTTTCAACCATCTTTTAATCTTTGCCTTCATTTCATTCCATGGCCTAAACATTATGTTCTATACTTTCATTCTCCACCCGTTTATTCCACAGATCCCATCCACTTAATCCTATGCAATTCCATCCAGCAATAGAACCATTTGTTGGTTGGATCTCTCTCTCACTTCTTGGGCTGACCCAGGTTCGAATCTCAACAGATTTCCAACAAAACCCTCTAAAATTATCGGCCCTCCTAGTGAACCAGAAGGAAACATTGCACACAGAGTGCACCATGCGGTCTCACCTGAGATAGCTTTATGGGTGACTGCAATACTCATTTTTCTGCATTCTAGGAATGAGTGGGGATCTGCGGGTGTAGTGTCCCCAAGGCCGAGCCCCGTTACAGATCATGATATATGCAATGAATTGTAAATGTGTTCTATAGGCTGGTGAGCCAAGTTTTGTATAAGCTGGAAGGCTTATGTGGTTGTTAGGCCAGGAAGCCTAAGTATTTGAGGGCCAGGAGCCTGCTGTTGTACTTGTATGTATGCAGAATAATCAATAAAATATAAACACCGCCAGGTGCAGAACGACCACGATGAATGACTCAAGGGGGACTAAGCGTCCACAGAGTGGGCAAGAAACTAGGGGCTGGAAGGTGGGAAAGGGGTTGAATGTTGAGCCTGGGGGCTAAGCCTAGGGGCTTAGGCCTGGAATAATATTTTAATATTATTTCCTAAAAATCCATGTGCATATTATTTTATCCTAAGTTCCTAGCAAAAAGGAAAGGCATGTACAGGGAGGCATGTGGATGGAACGCATGCAGTTCCCAGGGTGACAAATGTCCACCCTGACGCATGCAAATAAAATAGAAAGGAATAGTCGTGGGGAGAGATCTCTCGCATTCCATTCGACCCGACTGCCTGAGAAGGAGCCGTAGGAGCCAGTCTGCAAGAGACCTCGTGTATGTCTGTTACAGAGAGGAAGCTTGTGTTGGGTGTTGAAGAATGTGTGTTTACCCTTGTTCAGAGCCATGGAGTCTGTCTGTGAGAGAAAACCAGTGTGTGCATTCCCTGAATGAAATGTCCATGTCAATTTCGGGGAAGAGTCTTTGTTTGCCCAGGAAAAGCTGAGCGAGCTTGTGCGTGGAGCCCTATTCTGAAATCCTGACCGAGAGAACATCATGTGACTGCTGAACTGGTTCTTGGAAAGCCTATGTTCAATTTCCCTATGTTTGTTGTGGCACACAGTTCTGGACTGCGTGAGGCTTGTTGGCCTATGAGCGACTCCCTCCAGGTGAGAGAGTGCGCAGAGGAAGGAGAGAGCTCTTGGAAGGAACCCTGTAGCTTCCACCGAACCCGGAGACTTCCGGTCCGGTCTGTTCCTATAACCCAAGGTAAGGGAGACTGGCAGCCGAAGGACTGTCCAGGTGACAGAGAAGGTGCACTCTCCTGGGGTGGAACAGACATGTGGGGAATGAGGGTCTGTGGGCAGTGAGCGTGGGAGATTACTGGGAGAGCATTCTTCCTGGTGGTTGTGTGTGACTGAATTCCCTGTAACCTCAGCATGAGTCTGGATTCCTTGCCCTGGGGTGGAGCTCAGTCCCAGCTCAGGGGTGACCCAATGTTAAGTTGAGGAGCAGTGCGGTCTACGGCTGGGAGGTTCGTGGAAGGCCTACATTTGGTTGGTGGATTTCTCCATTGTCACAAGATAAGTGTTTAATTATATTTTTTACCACATTTTATCATGACTGTTCTAGATCTGTTATCATGTTTTCCGCTGTGTAAATGAATTACTGTTGAAAGCTATGGATTATCTAATTATAACAGTAACTATATGTTTATTCTGAGAATTAAAATGTATCTCTTTGTTGTTACGCATGTGATTATACAATTCGGTATGTTTATGTAAAAGTCCATGTACAGATGGGTTAGAGAGAGGTTTGAAAGCCTATGTAGTGAAAAGGGTACACTACAATTTGGTATCAGAGCCAAGGTTTCAACACTGAGCCTAGATGGGCCAGTGGATCGGTCTTTGGACTGAGAATGCGAGGGGAAATTGAGTCGGGAGGACCAATTTTGGACCCTGGTTTGCTCCGAAGCGTCAAGGAGACACTTGACGAGTTTTTATTAAGAACTCAGGAAGTATAGCGGTGCTACGAAACCGCAGGCTAGTGTGGTCTATGGCCACGGGGAGACAGGTCTCTACACCAATGGTGTTAGAACCTTAGGATCTGTTCGGGAGGGAAGGCGAGCCCTCGTGACCTTCAGATCTGGAAAAATGTCTGTAAGGATTAAAATTCCTTTGGAAATGGCACAGGAGTGTGGAAATCACGATACGCGAAATCCCGAGTTAGTTAGAAACCGTCTGAGCCGTTGGATCTCGGCCGGAAAACCCGACAGTCGTTGGATCTGTCGGGAGGTGTCTGAAGGTTAAACCTCAGAAACTAGGGGAAAAAGCTCCGAAATAGATCTAAACCATCCGAAAGACGGAGGACACATGTCGTGAGATTTCCCATTTCGGGAAATAGGGAATCGCGATATCGGGAGTCATGATGTCAGGAGGTCGGGAATTTTCATAGTAAAAGTACTGGAAATGACTTGAGCCATCCGTATGAGGAAGGACGTGCATCGCGCAATCATCCAATTCGGAGATCCGGACACCTAGACTCACATAGGTGAGCGTCTTTGATCTTGCACCGGGTGAAGTCCCGAGATTTGATCCGAGTCATCCAACAGTTGAGACACGTGGTAGAGATCGAGCAACCCGTCGGTATACAGGCTACCAAGGTTTTGAGTTGACAAAGGATTTTGTCATCAGGGAATTAGAAGTCCTGAGATTGAATCGGGATCGTCCATTCGTTGTGGATGCGTGGCAGTAAGCTAGGCAATCGGGGAAAGTCTCGATAGAAGAGTCATCCATCGGAAATTGGGGTTCGGGGAATCACGAATCCTGAGGACACTTGTGTTTCGGCTTTGGAAAGTCTAAAACCCCGATAGGAGGTATGACTGTGGTCGTGCAAGGGGAGGTCATGTGAGCCGAGTCTAGCCGGAGGGCTAATGGGAGTTAGAGCGCATCAACATTTGGAAGCCCAAAACCTCAAAAGGATCTGCGTCGTAGATCTGAGGAAGATCTGACCGTCGGATTTTTCTAGGAATGAACATGGACACATGGAGTTGTACCACGTGCCAGTGGGGACGAGAAGAGAAGTGAGAAAGGGCGGACCCAATGACATCGTTGAAAGTGACGTGGACCCTCCTGAACGTACCACATGCCATGGTGGTGAAGGACGACAGCTGTGTTGTGGGCCCGGAGAATAAAGTAACTCGCGATTTCTGGAACTCGCGAGATAAGGGCATGGGAGCTCGACATTGAGACTCACAAAGTCGCGAAGTAGCGAGAACGAGAGGAGAAAAGTCAGCATCGCTCCTCGGGGTTTCATGAAAAGGGGGTACCAGGGTTGGATTCCACAACTCACGAAGGTGCGAATAGCGAAGGGTGCTAGCACTCAGCCCTAGGCTACGGTCATGCGTAGAAGATGCTAGCGAGGAGGGAGCCATACCCGTGTCGCATCTCGGGTATCGACGTTTAGAGGAAATGAGTCGAGGGTCTTCGACTCACGAACTCGCGATATTGCAAGTTGAAAAAGGGTGACTCTGGTTACAAATATCTAACTGTGGGATCTTCGTGGACCGAAACCCGAAGTCCCAAAATCCTGAAGTGCCGAAAATGAAGGTTTCGAAAAAACAAAAATTGTAGAACCAAACGAGAGCTCAGAGAACTTAATTGAATCAAAATGTCTTTCATTCTTGTTCGTATTGGATTATAAATGTTACAGATTGTTCCGAAGGAGTAATGGCCTGACAAACTTCAAATTTAATTGCACAGTGCGTGTGCAAAGTTCAACGGAGCTCAGGATTCCAGTTAACCAACGCCGAGTATGGAATGGGAAAAGATGATGATTGCCTCCAAAACAGGAGACGAACGGGAAGGAAAGGATTTCAATATGGGAGTGGAAGGATCAAACTCCAATGGGCACGAAAAAGAGATGGGTAAGGAAGAACATATGATGCAACTCATCGAAAGATTGCAGAAATATGCCCAGGCTTGCCTAGCTGATAGCCGAAAGCTCATGAAAATATGGGATCGGCAAGGTGAATTCAATTTAAAAATGTTGAAGAGCCTGGAAAGAATAGAAAAGAAATTGGAAAAGGGGAGTGACACAAGCAGGTCAAGAAGTGTCAAAACCCCTGAGGGGAGAAGGAGATCGAGCAGTGGTAACAGACATTACCATCTCTCCCCGAAGCATTCTGGCAAGGATACACACAGTAGTTCAAGCCCATCCCCTACCAGAAAACATCGGAAATCTG
This sequence comes from Picea engelmannii, assembly GCA_009831015.1. Classification (NCBI taxonomy): domain Eukaryota; kingdom Viridiplantae; phylum Streptophyta; class Pinopsida; order Pinales; family Pinaceae; genus Picea; species Picea engelmannii. Next base: position 289,390 of record ML789185.1, read on the forward strand.
GAAGAGAGGAATTAAAAGGAGAGATGAACAAGATTAAGCCTCCAAAATTCAATGGAGAACATAAGAAGGAGGAAGATGCCGAGACATGGTTGCTTAGCATGAAGAAATACTTCCAATTGCATAATTATTTCGCCCATGCAGAAGGAAGAATTGCAATGTACCAACTGAAAGGAAAAGCATCCATGTGGTGGGATCAGTTTGTGCAAGTGCAACACATCAGAGAGAAAGAGGTCACGTGGAAGGAGTTTAAGAGGTATTTCAAGAAGAAATACCTGACTAAAAGATACTATGATAGAAATATGAAGGAGTTCTTCGAACTCAAGCTAGGCAGCATGACCATTGATGAGTATGAACGAATTTTTTTGGAACTACTGAGGTATGTTCCATTCATCGAAGACGAGGCTGTCAAAATTTAGAGGTATCTGAGTGGACTGCCACCTTCCATTGGTGACAAGATTCAATATGATGATCCTAAGACCATGGAAGAAACCATAAGAAGGGAGAAATGCCTATATGAACAACAAAGAGAAAAGCCTACATTTCGGAAGGCTTGGGATGACCAGAAGAGGTTTAAGAAAGAACAGAGGCAGAAGGGAAGCAAGCCTTCCTTTTTCAGAAACAGTCCTTGGGGACAGTCATCTTTTAAAGAGCCTAGGAAAGTTGAAGGGAGTGAACAGATGCCAAGGCCTCCACCCATGGACTATTGGGGCTGTAAAGGGAATCATAGGTACAGAGATTGTCCCCACAGAAAAGACAAAGAAAGAACTGTCCATACTGTTCAGCAAGCTGAAACAATGGAGGATATGGGCAGCAGAATGTCGAGGATCTACGCAACCCTAGACAACAAGCAAGTAGAATTTCAATCGCACATGATTGAAGTGGAAGGTATGATTAACAACCGACCACTTGTTATTTTAATTGATTCAGGGGCTTGCCATAGTTATATAGATCCTAGAGTGGTTGAAAGTTTGCAACTAACACAAATAAAACATGAGAAGTTTGGGTTAGTACAGTTTGCCACAAGGACCAAGAGGAAGGTCACTGAATTGGTTAAGTCATGTTCGGTGGACATCAAAGGATTGAGCACTAAGGTTGAATTGAACATTCTACCTTTAGGCGCATATGATTGCTTAATTGGGATGGACTGGTTGGACCAGCACCATGCCCTTCTGGATTGTCGTAACAAGAGATTCACATGTCTGGACGAAGAGGGAAATCAGGTAACAGTTCAAGGAATTCCCAGAGTCGTGGCTGTTAGAGAAATCTTAGCTATGCAGCTGAAGAAATGTTACCAGAAAGGCTATCAATTATTTGCAGCCCGGGTGGAAGAAGTATTCCAAAATGTGGTGTCGAATCTGGAAGACCACAGGGTGCTCAAAGAGTTTGAGGATGTGTTTCAGAAGGTGCCTAGACTACCTCCGAAGAGGGACATAGATTTTTCTATAAATTTGATGCCTGGAGCAGCTCCAATTTCAAAGGCTCCTTATAGAATGAGCACACTAGAGCTGAAAGAGTTGCAACTACAACTCAAAGAGATACTAAAGAAAGGTTACATTTGTCCCAGCATGTCACCGTGGGGAGCCCCAGTCCTATTCTTGAAGAAGAAAGATGGGACGATGAGGCTATGCATTGACTTTCGACAGTTGAATAAAGTCACTGTTAAGAACAAATATCCTCTGCCAAGGATTGATGATCTTTTTGATCAGTTGAAGGATGTGAAAGTATTTTCGAAAATAGATCTTCGATCTGGATATCATCAAGTGAGGATAAAAGATGAAGACATCAACAAGACCACCTTTAGAACAAGGTACGGTCACTATGAATTTACAGTGGTGTCATTTGGACTTTCCAACGCGCCTGCTGTCTTCATGTGCTTAATGAATGGAGTGTTCAGAAATTATCTGGACAAGTTTGTCATAGTCTTCTTAGAGGTTATCTTGGTGTATTCCCAGACAGAGGAAGAACATCAACAACACCTTAGAATGGTGCTACAGGTGTTGAGAGAACACCAGTTGTACACAAAACTGAGCAAGTGTTCATTTTACCAAAAGCAGATCCATTACTTGGGACACATTATATCAGAGGAGGGGATCGTTGTGGATCCTGAGAAGGTACAAGCCATTCGAGAATGGCCAGCGCCAAGAAATGTGGCGAAAGTAAGATCTTTTATGGGTATGGAAGGCTATTATAGGAGGTTCATAGCCGGATTCTCAAGGATAGCACAAGCTATCACTTCCTTGCAAAGGAAGGAGAAGAAATTTCAGTGGACTGATAAATGTGAGAGAAACTTCCAGCGACTAAAGCAACTGCTCACTAGTGCTCCAATCCTGAGGATTGCAGATCCAAACAAGGATTACGTAGTGTGCAAAGATGCGTGTAATGAGGGGCTGGGAGGAGTTCTCAGCCAAGAAGGATTTGTAGTTTTCTATGAATCCCGAAAGTTGAAGGAACAAGAGAAGAATTATGCCACTCATGATTTGGAGCTGGAAGAAATCGTCCATGCCCTGAGGAAATGGAGACATTACCTCATGGGCAATAAATTCGAATTAAGAACAGACCACAATGGTCTAAAATATTTATTTGATCAGCCAACCTTAAATGCCAGGCAAATTAGATGGCTGGAATTTCTGTGTGAATATGAATTTGATATCAAGCATATCAAAGGAAAAGAAAATAAGGTGGCTGATGCACTTAGCAAAAAAGTGCATGAATTACATGCTACAGCCATTAGCATGTACAAAACTGAGATTAAAGACAGAATTCTTGAAGCTGCAAATGCTGATTTGCAGTACAAAAGACTTGTAGCAAAGCTACAGCAGCATGAGAAACCACAAACCAAGGAAAGTTACACCTTGGGAACTTATGGTTTACTTTTGCATAAGAACAAAGTATATGTACCCAATGTCCGAGAATTGAAGCTGGCAATTCTAAAAGAGATGCATAACATGACTTATGCTAGACATCCTGGATATCAGAAGACTGTGGCAGCAGTCAAAAGCCATTATTTTTGGTCGGGTCTGAAGAAAGAAATTGTTGAATACATCGCCAGATGTATGGAGTGCCAAAAGGTTAAGGCTGAGCATAGACACCCAGCAGGGTTGTTGCAGCCTTTACCTATTCCTGAGTGGAAATGGGACGTGGTAACAATGGATTTTATCACAGGATTGCCTAGAACAAGAAAGCAGCATGATTCAATCATGGTGGTGGTGGACAAGCTTACTAAAGCTTCCCATTTTATTCCACTGAAAACCATCCACAGAGCAGCAGATGTTGCTGATATCTTTTTCAAAGAAGTTGCATGCTTGCATGGAATTCCTAAGACAATTATGTCTGATAGGGACCCGAAATTCACTTCGAATTTATGGAAAGGATTGTTCAAAGGATTCGGAACGAATCTGAAATTTAGTACAACGTATCATCCTGAGTCTGATGGATAGACAGAGAGAGTAAATAGAGTAATAGAAGACATGCTGAGAATGTATGTGATGGATAAACCATCAAGGTGGGAAGACTACCTGCATTTGGTAGAATTCACCTACAATAATGGGTATCATGCATCATTGAAGATGAGCCCATTC
>ML789185.1:300414-312712 GCA_009831015.1 Picea engelmannii
CCAAGAAACAAGTGCGCAGATCAATGGATCACAATGGATTTCAGACCCCCCCTGGTGTTCTGCCTTTAACCGAGGGGGGGGGGGGTCTAGAATAGATATTTCCCTTCGGTGGTCCCCTGGTCGTACGTGGCGTCAGCCTATTGGTCCTCAAGTCCCATCCCACACATGCTATCTGACAGTCCCGTCACTCATGGACTTCATCCTCCACTAAGTCCACTTGTCCTACTTGTTCCCGGGGTCATGTCCCATCCCATAACTGTTGTCAGTCCCTGCTGTCAATCCTTTATCCTTTCCACTCATGACCAACCCCTTATAGCGACTTTCACTTCCCATCACCTCCAATCCCTAGCAGCCATGTCAACCATCCGTATGTTTTGGCCACTGTCACCTGCCATATCACACCCAAGTGGCCCGTTGTCCATTAATAACTGGATAACATACCCGTTGTCATTCTTACCATTTTCCCGCGTCCAACCGACCCTAGTTTTAAATAAAACTACCGTTTTCCCTCTTCATTCACTATTCGTCCATCGCACCAGAAAGTTTTACTCTTACGCCTCCATTGCTTTTCCGCCACCTTCATCCACAGTCAGTCTACCCCACTAACATCGTGTTTATTGTAGGTACTATTGTTGAAATGGTGTCAAAGCCAAGACAAGCGGAAGAAGAAGAGAATCCTTTTCTTCCTCCTCCTATCAACCTGGACAAAATTCCCTTGCTTGATAAAGATCGATTGATCGCAGATACCATTTGCGACTTTGATTTTTCTGATCTTCAGTCATGGCTCTGGGAGGTGTTCCTGGACCAGAGTGATGAAATTGGACTCTAGGAGTCCCATTTTCCCCTGTATCTCTTTCCCCAGATTCATCATTTCTCTGAATTCGCCCTCAAGTGTCAAGCCCATTACATACCCGACCAGAAGGCCATCGTCTCTTCATTTGGAGATGTCCTCTTCTTCATCACTCCCAAAGACATTGACCAGATGATGAAAATTCCCCGTGTTGAATCTACATCCCCTTTCAATTTAGAAATCCTCACTGAGTTATATCAGAAAATGACCTTTCCGCAGAGAGCTCATATATTCGAGCTTTTCCTCCCCACTTCCGCTCAACTCCCTTCCACCAATCCCCCTTACCCTTCTTCCATGTTCTCCACCAAAGGAAACCAAATCATTACTTCCCTTTGTGCCCTGCTTGGCTATTATTCTGACCAATGGGTAGATGAGCCCATCCTGGGTTTTCTGTCCATTTTCTCAAATGATGAAAAGCCCACAACGCAGTTCAACTACAGCACTTTCTTGGCCGATAATATTCACAAACAATTCATGAATTTTTCCACAGAGGGCATGTTCAGATATTCTTCCATACTGGCATACATGTTCATTTACTTTCAAGCCAACAAATTGAGTTTCTCCGTGCAGAATATGGACACAGACGGAAGGCCCCAACCATTCACAGCATGGACTTCTCTTCTGAAGCGTAACTTTGCTGAATATGACTTCAAATCTTTCATTGATCAGTTTTACCACCCAATGGTAAGCATATTGGGTGGCAGGCCTGAGCCACGAATAAACGAGGAGATTTAGAGAATTCTTCATCTCTCGAAAAATGCAAAGACAGGAGACTGGAACTTGTATCAGAATCACACTGAGATCAGAGTTTACGGGTGCGAATTGGCACCCTATAAGCTGCCAAAATATGTACCGGTAAGGATTTTTGCATTAGAATATATTAGGCAGATAATGAATTCACATGACATTCATTTTGTTTCCCTGAAGAAGAAGAAGCAATTGAGAATCAAGGGGCAGATTAGTTCTTTCATCTGCAATAGTCGAGGCACAAGGGAAGAAGCAGATAGAATGTTGAAGGAGATGAAATTCTTTACGAGTTTAACCTGGCACTATGATCCATGCGGGATCATTTCGGAAATGAGGGTGAGAAATAAGAATGTCCCGTATGTACATGAGTCTAAGCCCGAGATAGAAAAGTTTGCAAATCAGACAGTATGGGTACCTGACACCTTAGTCGAGACGAAGCAGCAAGTTGAAGTGGAACAGCAAGTTCCCTCAACGAGTGTGCCACCCACTACCACACCTCAGGTTCCTAAGGAAAAAAGGCCCCGACAGGAGTCGTCGTCTCCTGTAAAAGAGGTGTCATCAGAGGAGTTCTATATGCACACCAAGAGGCCAAAGACAGTTTCAACGCCTGGCACGACAGTAGAACAAGAAGTCCCGACGACTACAGTAACTACCACAGGGGTCAAGCCAGTCGTTCTACCTTTCGGTTCGAGCTAGCATAAGGCAATCACAACAGCAATACCAAAGAAATCCACAGATTCTCTCCTGGATACTCAACCAAGTAAAATTGGTCCCAAGTTGGGCATTTTCGAAAAATATGAATTGATCAAGAATAAGAACCAGACACTCACTGGCAGTACTTATGCCTAGTTTTGGAAGCAGTCATCCACAGTGCAGCATAGGCTTCTTTCGGCATTTGACACAGAAAAGGGTAGGATGCACATGGCTTACCTCCAAGCATAGGTGTCGGATCCCAAGGTGATATCAGACTTTAAAAGGGCCACCTTCGAATTCCAGGCGAAGGACATGCATCTGGTAGATCAGATGGATCTGCACAAACAAACAGGGGAGATGGTTTTTCACACATTGGCCCACGCTTCAACTTCTGCAGCAAAATTTCAGGTATCTTTGAACAATTCTGAGACACAACTCAAGCTGGAGAAAATATCATCTTTCGCAAAAGACAACAGAATCAAGACGTTGGAGGAGTTGGTCCTCAAGATCGATTATGACCCTGCGAACGTCAAGGCTGCAAAAGAGATGATAAAAAAGAAAAATGCTGACATCGCATCATTAAGAAAACAGCTGAAGCTCCCGCCCACAGAGGACTCACAGGCAAAGGAGATAGCAGAAAAGGAAGGTGAAAAGGATGAGATGCTAAAGTTACTCATGGAGCAGAATGCTCAGCTCAAAGAGATGGAGGCTGAGATGGAAAGATTACTTAAAGAGAAAGAGAAGATGAAGCCTATGGAAGGTATTCCATTGAGCGCTATCCCAATTGCAGGATTAAGCACAGCAACAGTGACAGCAATCCCCTCTACAACACCAGTGTCACTACTAGAAGGAACAACAGACCTTGCCAAGTCCATGGAGAAAATGAACCTGCAAGAGACAGAAATCAGCAGGCTTAATAAAGAAGTGGAGAACCTCCAAGAGCTCAAAAATTTCTTTCAGACAATCCTATCCAAAAAAAAGCAGGTAACAGAACATCTCAGGAAAGAGTTACAACAGCTCCAAAAGCAAACAATGGCAGGGAAGACTTTGGCTGAGGTCAAAGAGATTGTATGGACAGACATCACCAAGTCCATCAATGAAATCTTTCCAATGATTCAAATCATGTTTGAACAAAATGAGTTGCTCGAGAGGAGCAAACAGGCCATTGAGAAAATCAGAGTGGAGCTGGGAGACATGCCAGCACAAGCAAATGAGATCATCAGATTTATGAATTCCAAGACCAGAGAGGAACTTGAAGAACTAAAAATCGAGGACAGAACAGAGACTATACTTGAGGTAAAAAGGGTTTTAACCAAGAGAAGTCTAATGCTTCAGCTTGAGGAGAAGGTTCAAGTCATGGATCAAGGAGTACAGAAGTTTTTCAATAAGATAGCTGCTCTTCAAAAGAAAGGCCTACCTGGTCTGAAGGTCATTAATGACAAACTAATGACACTCCTTGATTATAAGAAGAGGTTGACTGATGTGTCTAAGGACAGTTCCAAGTTTGCAGGGATACAAGGGAGCATCACAGGCAAAGCATTCATGGATTCCCTACAGTTGGATATTAGTATCCAACACGAGATTAAACACATATTCATCATTAAGCCTTCATTTGCTAAGTATATAGACATGGATGAAGTGTATCGGATATTACTTAAAGTCACAGTGCCAAGTCATCTCAGATGGGAAGAACTTTGTGATCTACTAGATTAGCAGATGAGCTGTCACAATCCAGTCACATGTCCAGTCAGAAGAGGTTGCGAAGGCACCTCGCAAACGGCCTACCCCAGAAATTCCGCATACAGTTGTATCAAGTCATCAAGCATTTTTGATTAGTTAAATTAGTTAGACTAAAAATAGAATGAGCATGTCCTGATCAGTTATGACAGGAACGTTTGTATTATGAATTATAAATACTTCATCTTTCGAAGTATTGAGGGTGGTTGATTCGCACACCCTATTGCTATCAAACTGTACTATTTTTTAAGAGATCTGCCATTAATAAAGAAGAGGCACTTTTACAAGATTCTTGTGTATGTTCACTGGTGATGTTGATTTTCTAAGTTTAATGTTTTTCTTTCTCTGTAACCATTTTTTTTTCTGGAACTAATATTTATGAATAGCGTAATGTTGCAGGATTTATCTTTGATACCCTGTTTCCGATTCTAAAGATTTTAATGTTTATCTTCTAATATCTTCAATTAAGAAATTCTTAACTGCTTGTTAGTTGAAGTTATTTTTCTTATCTTTTCTTTTGTCCATCATTTTCATTACTAAAGATCCAGTGAGTGTATTATCTTGCCCTGTGAAGGTCTTCTTTGGCATTTCTGGTTGTGTCTCATATCTAATTAAACACAGACCCCATAGCCCAATGGATGTGTAGACCGTCTCAACCAATTTAAAAAACTCTTTGACAACAAAACCAACAGTTTCTTTACCTAGCCTAATACCTAAAATTAAAAACAAAGCTAAATCATATAGAGAGATCCCTCTCTGAAGCTGGAAGGGATAGATCCCAGCTTTAAAAGTGGTTGGATAAGGTTACCTTTGTAGATTTCTTCTCTTTCAACCTCTAGGAAATTTACCAAGTGCTAACATAAATGGCGACTCCACTGGGGATGAACTAAAAATTAACAATTTCGCGTTTTCTTTCCCCTAAAAGAATGTTTGATTCTAATAAGAAAGTAATGTTTAGAGGTTGATTAACTCTGTATATATTATTTTCAGACTCATAAAATTTAAATATATATATATATATATATATATATATATAAACCAAAAAGAGTTCTGACTCCCAAGAAAGTTCACACTAGAGCTCACCCAGACCCAGAACCCTCTACAGCGATAGATAATCCCGAACAGTTGCTCAGGCGAAAGACCTCAGCTACCAGTTCAGTGAGTTATACTCCCCTTCATAAGTCTCCTTCCTTTTCCGGAGAACCAGATATCTTTCAAAACCTTGATCTTGATCCCATTCCACAACGAAACCTGGTTAGAACACGGTATGAAACTTTTGTGTCTAGGCTCGTCTTTGACCCAACTGTGTTGCAACCCCGAACCCCCGAAGTCTTGTCTCCTACAACTAAACTACCAATCACTATCTCAGCACTGCCCAGTCCTTCCTTGTCGTCGTCTTCAGTCGCTACCTCTCCGACCACCCAGGTCGTCGTCCCACCTCCTCCGCCCATCATGGCAGCTCGATATGCCCCTTTGGTGTTGGCCGCACCACTACATGCCATGCCCCAAGACTACCAGACAATACTTCCACAGTTTGATGCAACAGGAACTTTAAACTCACAACAACATGTGGATAAAATGAACGACTACTTTGATTTGCAAGAAGTTGATGAAGTTGACGTTCTAATGAGACTCTTCTCCCAGAGTCTGACAGGAGACGTCAAGAAATGGTTCAAAGATTTACCCGCTGCATCAATCCCTGACCTTGTCACATTCCAAAGAATTTTTCTTGACAGATGGGAGGTAAAGAAAAACCCTCTGCAGATACTGTCAGAATACGAGAATATAAAAAGAAATCAAGGTGAGACGGTACAAGATTATTGCACCCGTTTTAACAACTTGTATAATGCAATCCAAACTGAAATCAAACATCCCCAGGGTTTGGATTTGATTAAATTCCCTGATGGATTTGATGTTGACATGTCTTACCAATTAAGAGAAAGAAATGTTGCAACCCTTGAAGACATGCAGAAAAGTGCTATTAGTGTGGAGGCTAATCTGTTGGCGAAAATGGCATGTCAAAGGTCAGAAAGGAGAGTCACGATCAAAGAAGAACCTTCCACATCGACCACAGACTCCAGATTAGACTCTTTGACCAGGGCAGTGGAACTAATGATGGAAAGGATCACTGTGTCAGACAGAAATCCTCCCAGAGACAGCGCACCTGCTCCTCAGGTCCAAAACCCCGATTTCAGGAGAAACCCTCCTCAAATCAGACAGAGAGACCCTAGAGATCAAAGACAGTAGAGGGGCCCAGATCAGAAGATCAAACCTCCCCTGCAAGAAAACTATGATGACGAAGGCGAGGAAGTAATTGAGGATTTGGAGGACACTCATATCAACCTCATGGGCATTCACGACAACGAGGCCATTTTCCTTACTCAAGAAGAGCAGGAACTCTTTCTACTAAATCAAACAAAGGTAAGTGAGGAGGCCGAAGATGCAGAACAACAGGCCTTTGAAAATGCTATTTTGGAGGTGCACCATCAATACAATCTGTGAAGTAAGAAGACAGAAGGAAATTCCTCGAAAAAGACGACCAAAACACAGAAGGTAGATGAGACTGAGAAAACCCTTGAGTCAACTGCTGCTGAGAAAACTCCTGAGAAGACCACTGCTGAAAAGTCCTCTGAGAAGGGTAAAGCCGATGCTCCGGTGAAGAAAAACATCACCATACTGAAAAGACCAGCACAACCCGAATTTTCACCTATTAATCCACCCAGTACTTCTGAGCGGAAGAATATGGGGGACCATCCAGAATCAATGAGTCAGGCCCGAGCTCCTACACCTTTTAGCCTAGAGGGAGAATTGGCCAAAATAAAAATTTCTATCCCACTTACAGAGTTGATGAACAGAGGCAGTTATCGTTCACAGGTAATAAAAGCATTTGCCATTGAACCGGACATAGGCGCTAAGGCCTTGACTATTGGATTAGTGACTCATTCAGACACTGTGAACCTTACTGACGATCACCCCGAACTCCTTTTCGGACCTGAAGTGGATGGTCAAGACGATACCAGTGATGTAACTCCCTTTTACATCAGTTTGAACATACATGATTTGATATTGCATAACGCTATGCTGAATTCAGGTGCCTCACATAATCTGATGCCTAAAGCAGTAATGGAAAAACTGGGATTGGAGGTCACTAGACCTTACAAAGATCTACACTCGTTTGACTCCAGTAAATTCAAATGTATTGGTTTGATTAAAGATTTGTGCATCACCCTGGTTTAGATCCCTTCGAAAATCATGGTAATGGATGTGGTGGTTGCAGACATCCCACCAAAGTATGGTATGTTGCTATCCCGGTCTTGGGGAGCTAAGTTGAAAGGAACCCTGCAGCTGGATATGTCTTACGCCACTATCCCAGTGTTTGGACAACAGAGGAGGTTATACAGAGAAACACTGATGAAGTATATGGTCAATAGTCAAGAGAAACCTCATAATTACCCCCTTTACTCTGCTCACTCAGATTTAGATTCGTTCATCTTGTACAATGTTGGTGATACGGAAGAGCAAGATACTCAGCTGATGGAAGATGTAGCTAGTCAAGATGAAGGTCCAGAAAGCGGTGAGGCAGCAAAGATGAAAAATGAAATCACTGAAGATTTCCCCGCTGATTTCTGGAGTATGGATTTTGATGGAGCCGTGAGTAAAGAAGGAGCAGGAGCTGGAGTCTGGTTGCATAATCATCGAAAAAGGTATTCAGAAAATCATTCCTACAAATTAAATTTCCATTGCACTAACAACGTTGTCGAGTATGAAGCTTTAATGCTCGGTCTGAAGCTGTTGAAAAAAGTTGGTGCTAAGCAGATAATGGTAAGGGGTGACTCTGAATTAATAATTAAGAAAATTAAAGGGGAATATGCTGCTAAACACCCATGCCTTAGAGCATACAGGAATGTTGTTCTTGATGCTTTGAAGTGTTTTAATGAGGTTGACTTGCAGGTAATGCCGAGAGGACAGAATATTTTGGCCGATGGATTGGCCACGTCAGCAGCTTCCTGCAAGATTTCGTTCCACCAAACTCGCCCATACACCGTCGAAGTGAAATGCAGACCAACGGTTCCCGATAATATCAGGTACTGGCAAGTGTTTGGAAATGACGATCAGATAGAGGACTTTCTGCAATGCAAGAACGATTTTGAATGTACAAACATAGATTTAGAAAATGAAGACGAGAATGTAAATAATTCTAAGTTTGAAATAGATAGTGTGAATACTGTAGATTCAAGAGTAGATACAGTAGATTCAGGAGTAGATACAGTAGATTCAGGAGAGTTAGGGGATGACGAAATGGATGCCGATGTTTTACAATTGAAAAGCAATGTTTTACCTAGAGGGCTTGTTCCTTTAGAAGATCTATTTGACTATAACGATGTAGCTAAGAAACCAAAAATAGAAGCACATGGACAAGAGGTAGAAGACTGCAATATAGGGACTGAAGAGAAGCCTAGGATAGTCAAACTATCCAAATCATTACCCCCAGAACAAAAGCTTAAATACATTGAGCTATTCAAAGAATATTCAGACGTTTTTTCCTGGGGCTATGAAGATTTGAAGGCCTATGATACCAGCATCATACAACACAGGATTCCCATAAAGGAAGACCAGAAACCGTTTAGGCAGAAACTTAGGAGTATAAATCCCAAGTTGCTTCCCCTGATAGAAAAAGAGATCAAGAAAATGTATGATGCCAAGATCATAGTCCCACTACGTTTCTCTAAGTGGGTTTCTAATTTATTCCCTACACGTAAGAAAACCGGGGAAATCAGACTCTGCATAGATTTCTGAAATTTGAACAAAGCGTCCCTGAAAGATAATTACCCCTTGCCTAAAATGGATCACCTCCTACAAAGGGTGGTCGGGTCCAGTTGAATTTCTCTGTTAGATGGTTTCTCGGGCTACAACCAGGTCCTAGTTCACCCAGACGACCAAGAAAAAACCACTTTCACCACACCATGGGGCATTTTCATGTATGTGAATATGCCTTTTGGTTTGATGAACGCAGGAGCCACCTTCCAGAGGGCAATAGATATCGCCTTCGTAGAATAATCAGGTAAGTTTATTGTCATTTATCTAGATGATGTGACTGTGTTCTCCCAATATGATGATGAACACCTGTGGCACCTTAGACAAGTTTTCGAAAAGTGTATAAGGTTCGGGATTTCTTTAAATCCCAAGAAGTGTCTTTTTGGGTTAGAAGAAGGCAAACTGCTAGGACATATCATCTCTAAAGAGGGAATCAGAATTGACCCCAACAAAATCGAGGCCATACTAAAGTTAGAACACCCAAGAAACCTCAAAGAAATACAATCTTTTATAGGGTAAATTAACTTTCTTCGAAGATTCATTCCTAATATGGCCGAGCTCCTCCGAAAAATTACAAACATGCTAAAAAATGACGTAAAAATAAAATGGGACTCTGAGTCCAGACAATCCTTCGAACAAGTCAAACGAGCACTCACAGAAGCCCCAGTTTTGATCAGTCCCGATTTCACTAAAGATTTCTATCTTTTTTCTTTTTCCTCTGAACATACTATAGCAGTTGTATTACTGTAGAAGAATAGCGAAGGGTATGAACAGCCCATAGCTTTCTTCAGCAAATCTTTAAGAGATGCTTCCCTTAACTACAATATTATGGAGAAGCAGGGTTTTGCTTTGGTAAAGGCTATAAAGGACTTCAGGGTCTATATCCTCCATTCCCACACCATAGCTTATGTTCCAAACGCGGTAGTAAAAGATATCTTAACACAAGACAACCCTGATGGAAGAAGGGGAAAATGGATTGCAGTCATTCTAGAATATGACATAGAGATTAAGCCCACAAAACTAATCAAAGGCCAAGGCCTTGCTAAACTGATGGCTGAATCTAACTTCCAGGCTCTTGACATTAATTTTCTAGATGTGGCAGATGAACAAGGCGAGATGGCGACTCCAAACGTTAGAGAGGTATTTCTCAACTCTCCATGGTATGCAGACCTTATATTCGTTCTACAAAATTTGCAAGCTCCCCCTGGTTTAACTAAGACTAAAGCTAGATTTTTAAAGTTGAAAGCTTTGAAATTCTGTATTCTAGAAGGAAATTTGTATTGGAAAGACCCTGCAGGTATTCTTTTAAATTGTTTACTGAAAGATGAAGCTGATAAAGTGTTGCAGGAGTTTCATGCAGGAGAATGTGGTGGCCATTTGAACTGGAAGGTTACAGCCAACAAAATACTCAGAGCTGGATTTTACTGGCCTAACCTGTTTGCAGATGTACATCAGAAAGTAACATTATGTCACCAGTGCCAACTGTTTGAAGGGAAAAGGAAACTCCTTCCTTTACCTCTTAAACCAATCTCAGTTGAGGCACCTTTCCAGCAATGGGGACTCAATTTCATTGGAGAAATACACCCTCCGTCTTCAGGCCAACACAGGTGGATTCTTACTGCCACTGATTATTTTACCAAATGGATTGAGGCTGTACCAAGCAGGCAAGCCACTGACTCTGTTATTATCAAATTTCTTGAAAATAATATTATGTCTCGTTTTGGTTGTCCTAGAAAGATCATTACTGAAAATGCAGCTGCCTTTCGCTCAAAGAAACTCATAGATTTCTGCAACTGGTACCACATTGGCTTGGGGCATTCCACGGCCTACTACCCTCAGGGGAATGGGTTGGCAGAGTCCTCAAACAAAACTTTGGTAAATATCATCAAGAAAACATTGCAGGAAAACAAAAAGTCATGGCATGATAAGTTGGTATTTGCTTTATGGGTAGATAGACTGAACACTAAAAGGTCAATTGGTATGTCACCATACCAGCTAGTCTATGGTACTGAGGTTGTTTTCCCAACTTATTTGGGAGTCCCTGTCATGAAGCTACTTCAGGAGATTCAAGATGAACCAAATGACTCCCAGAGACGAATCAATCAGATGATTCATTTGCAACAGACTAGAGAAGATGTCTTCAACAAAACACAGGTCGTCCAAGAGAGCATCAAGAAGATCTTTGACAAACGAACCAAGGAGGATGACTTTGAGCTGGGAGACCTGGTGTTGAGATGGGATGCCAGGAATGAGGACAAGGGAAAGCATGGGAAATTTGACAATCTGTGGACAGGGCCATACATGATCCAAGCTTTCGGAGGAAACAATGTTTTTTTGCTAAACAATGCCGATGGGTCAGATCTGCCAGGAGCAGTGAATGGCAGAATGCTGAAACATTATGTCCCACCTCAGTAAAGATTTGAAGAACTTACTCTCCATTGTACATACCAGTTTTTATTTTCAGTTTTTACTTGCATTTTCTGAGTGAAGAACATTAGTCAGTTGGTTGAATCTCAAAGAGAAGGCCCTAAGCTGTTGATCATTGTTTTTTAAAATTTTCCTGAGAATAAGACCAACGAAGGTTGCTAGACAGATATGTTCAAAATGACAGGAAACTAGATTCTTGGCACTTAACAGGGCAAGTACCACCCCGGGTGGAGCCGCTGTTATCACCCCATAAATTATGGGAATCAACTGATGACTTTTATATTATGGATATTATCTGTATCTGGTGCTCTTATTGGTAATTGATTTTTCATTCTGCAAACAAGAAAAGGGAAAAAAAAAAAAGGAAAAAAGAAAAAGAAAAAGAAAAGAGGGCATAAAAGAATTGAAAGAAAAGCCCCATGCAATAATAGTAACTTGGCCATACATTTCAAGCATGGCCAAGTTCTTTTTAAATTTGATGTTCATAAGTTAGCAAATAAATCTGACAAGACTGTCTAATCCTGGTCAGATAGCCCCTAGGTTAGATTAGTGAATAAATCTGACCAGACTGTTTAATCCTGGTCAGATAGCCCTTAGGTAGAGTAATTTCTTAACCCAACAATTTAATCTGGGTTAATAGTCCTAGGAAGATAGGTTAGCATGTAGTTTCGTTGCTTGATTTGCTTCACCACCCATGAAACCAGATTGATGAAAATGCTACCCCATGTCTCCATTGCCTTAGAATAGTTTAGACAAAGTCCCCTTGGTGGTGTCTATGTGAAAAATTGGGAAAAACCCATAAAATGCTTCATATCCTAAGTTTTTCCCCAAGTACATATTTCTCCGCTCCCTGATCTATGTTTCTTGCACTTATCAACGGTCTCGATCATAGTGATAAGATCTACGGCTCACAGCGCATTCCGGACCCCCCCGACCATTCTGCTTTTAACCGGGGGGGTCCGAAATTGGTAATAACATGGGCACTCATCTGGACGGCTCAGGGAGGAGCGCTTAAATATATGGTACACA
>ML789185.1:357884-371548 GCA_009831015.1 Picea engelmannii
TAATTTGATCTCTTTGTAGAATGAGAGCTTCTATAGAAGCTTATGAAGCCCTATAGAAGATGGTCATTGTTATTTCAAAGGGAAAAAGTAATCACAATTCTGCGTCTCAAAATGGGTGTTCCAACCCCCATTAAGACTTTTCAAAACAATATGACTGAATCGTTAATTCATGTGCATCCAACTTAAGGCATGGAAAATTTCATTGGTTTGCATATTTTTCAAAGGGATGTTCTCTCATTTCATGCAAATGGAGTCGAGCCGTTAATATTAGAGACCCAAATATATTGAACCGAAATGCGCTGAGTCTGAAAGGATAGCATGTATGGAATATTTGTATATTTATAACTGATTACAGGAAGTTTCCCCGATGTCAAGAGCGATCATAGCAGCCTGGAAATTTTCCACTTGGTTGTAACCCTAACGCCTTCTTGCCCAACAACAATGAAAGCCATGTCCATGTCCAAGAAAAGCTCATGATTGAACTCTCCCTCAAAACCCAACACAGATTTGTTCACAACCCTTGAGTCCTTGATCAAAATATTGAAATAACAATCCATGATGTAATTTGCATCTATCCTACATGCGCTCTTTAAACATTCAAATAAACTTCGAGACTCACACCCGGAGGACACACGAAGAAGTGCACCGGTGACACCGAAAAATTTAAGGGGAACCTCACCAATATCACGCGTAACACTTAATATGAAATTCACCGAAGTCACCAACAAAGATAGAATGAACTTCATTGACTTGCATCGATGAGGTTAAGAGCAAGTGCACCGGTGAGACCGACAACAATGAAATAAATTACTCAATTACACCTAGAGGAGATAAAAGCATCTACGCTAACGCACACCCATGATTATCATTCAAGGTCATGATTCCCCATAGGGCACAACCATAGGAGAATCCGGAAGAAAAAGGATTCCAAAGGTGTTCATACAAAAACCAAAAATGAGAAGTGGAGAGATCTTGATGATAAACACAATCGAATAGCGTATCTATGGTATCGTCTGCAACACTCATAGTTAAGAGACTATCACAAAATGATACAGAGGATGATTTTATATCAACCTATGTAGGAATGGGTTCCCCTACTCCATGTGCGTATCATCAAAGAAAGGAACACATGCTTGTCTCGTAGAATTGATTTTATTGATTTTCCTCCTATGGAAGCAACACAAAAAATAATGGATGCAATTGGTAAGAAGGGATTAGTGTTGATGGATGTCGCTTTTCCCTTGAATATAATGGTAATCCAATTGAAGGTTTAGGTGCATGTCATGTAGGGTAGTTAAACTCAACAAACATATCAAATCAAGGAAACTCCAAAGGTCCCACTCTTGCACTTGACTAAATGTGCATTGTATGTGGTTGTGCCAACTTTGCTCATCAAACATCACATTTTTAGTACAATGAAATTCAAGGGGAAGATGCCGCACCAGCAAGGCCAACTCATGTATGAATAAATATTGCATTATAAATTTTCTTAGCATGCTCCCATCAAGGATTTACATTTTGTTCGTGACAAATTCTCTTATGTCTTGAGAGGTTTTGCATTTATACATTTTCATTCGGTACAAGAGGTAACCAAGGCCTTGGAGATGAATAGTGGAAAGGCCATTGGAAATTTTGGCAACTTCTAAGAGTTGCATTTGCAAAGAATTTTCTTGGTCCAGGCTCAACTAGTTATGCTCCTACTCATGTTAGTAACTTTCAGCTACAACAATTGAAGCTACTACATTTGCACCATAACACGATGTCGTGGGATGGTGTTGGCACAGGGGCAGACCCAGGGTTCAACGCTTCAACAACGCACCAACAAAACCTTAACTACCAGCCCTTTCGGCAACACTTGCGAAGCAGATGCAGTCTCACCCAAGGTAGGAGAAGGGGGGGTTGCAGGACTCAGGTGTCTACAACCAAGCTGGGACACAGATCTGTGATTATAACACTTTACAGAACACTCAGACAACCATATGCATTAGTTCATGAGCCTCAATCTCATCGCAGATCAAACCCTAATTACAAATCAACATAGTAACAATAGAGATCATATACTTTCAATCACTTAGAACATATCATTAGATCATATTTAGCATATTCAATATAAACAGAACACTAAGCATCCATAGATCTATCTAACATATATAAAGATCAATGCACTACACAGATAAACATATAAGAAACATTAACAACATCGCACAAATCACATCAAGACACAGGATATACGTGGTTCACCCCAGTGTGGGGCTACATCCACCAATCTTCTTCTCTTCTTCTCTATTAGTCTTCAATCTTCTTACATTCAATCACTCCTGTGCACAAAACCACATAGCCTAGCTTTGCAATATGGACATGTGATCTGTGCACTAAGCACCAGATCCACCTTCCCACAGTAGGTCAAGGCACAAATCTAACTCCTCTGTTCAACACAGAGCCTCTTACAATCACTTGCACTTAGCTCTGCAAGTCTTAACATACAGTGTGCACAAAGCCAAAAGTTATTCTTCGCACAAAGCTCTTACACATACACATAGCCAATGAGTAACTAGAACTAGTCCTTACATCGCTTAGCTACTACTTATTTATACATTAGAAAAATGCCTAATCATGGGTAAACCCATGGGCCAACATCCCTTAACCCATTACATAAACCCTAAAATCCCTTTACTGGGTCCACAAACCCACAAAACAAGTGAAATCCCACAATCTGATCTCCGCGTGGGCGTTCCATCTTCGATCAGCCTATCGAAGTCCCAAAACTAGTCAATCGTGACCAATATTTCACCAAAACATGGTAAAGGGCCAACATGCCCCCAACACTCACTTGTGACTCGTCTCGAGTCACTCAGATATGGGCAACACTGCTTCGAAGGCCTCGAGCTTAGCTCGATCTACCTCGACTTGCTGCTTCACCAGAGCCTCCTACTCAACGAACTCCTGAATCACTTGTTCTGTAACAGGCCCTTCCAGGCGATGTTCCACTCTTGCAACCACTTAGTCTAGCTGTGAGCCTTGTCCTTCAATCTCTTCAAAAATCATACAGGCTTCGTCCTGCACCGGCTGGAGCCTCTGTGTAACTTCCATGACTCTTCCCTGGATGGCAGTAATCTGTTGCTAGACCGCGCGATGTTCTTGCGATATTTTCATTCTCTCAACTGTAGTGAGTAGCTTCATCTGCGCTTGCACGGTGGAGGCCTATTGTTGTGCCTCCTGAAGCTATGCTTCCAATTTCCTGAGCTCTGGATCTTCTGCAAGGTGTTCGTAGGTTTGCGCACTACGATTACTCAACTGCTTACACTCTGAGGCAAGTGCCTTGATACTTTCAACTGTGTTCTTAGCCATTATGGAGCATCATTCTAACAATCAGGTGCCTCCAACGGTCATATAGCTTCGTCATGGCGAAGTCCCATTCTGCGTGGTTCTGCTGTTCCGGTGAGGTTCAAATTATGCAAATTTGTCTTCTGTGAAGTCTTCCTTTTGTTCTTTGTAGCTTCCTGTAGTTTTTCTAGCTTGGCCTTCTTCTTGTTGATCTTCCTGGACTTTTTTCCTGAGATCTGAGCTTCTCTACCAATTTCTGGAATCATCTTTCCATTTCTATTATGATATTCTCCTATTGAAGGTACTTCGGGTGGCTGATGTACCCTCACATAGTCTGAAGTTAATATCTCTTTCTGGGTCGATATATTTATTTCTTGTATGGACAGGTCCTTCAAACTTTCTTGCGTTCTTCCAATATTGATATCTAATTCTCTTGCCTTTTGTTTCTTCGACTTATCCTCTTGTTCTTCTATTAATCGATTTATCTTTCTAGCTATGAAGTCCCTGAGTTCTTGTTTTTCTGTTCTGTAACTTCCTCTTCTGCTTTCCTTCTGGCATGATCCTTCTCAAACTAGGTCTTTCCTAACAAAAGTGGAAAATGGGCGTTGTTCTCAACGAACTTAATAACCTCAAATTCCTCTTTAGTCGATGTTCCATGGATAATAACAGGTACATTAGTAGCTCTTCCACATAGGGTTATCATCTTTCCTCTGAACAAACCTATCCTTCCCAATAAAGGTACTATAATAGGTTTTCCCAAATTTTCCAAAGTGCTTTCTAGCATAATATTTACTTGTGTTTCTTCATCCAATACACAGTCCATGTCGAAGTCTCATATTCTTGTAACTATGCATTGTTTTTCTTTCAAGATTTCTGGTAAGCTGTCACCATTGTGATCATTCGTTGTTTCTTTCAACTGTAATAACATAGTCTCTGATTCTTTCTGTTTAGGATTCTCTAGCATGCTCTTAGCCTCTTGACTTTTTTCGGAATTTTCTTGTATCATGTTCATCTTTTCAACTTTAGCAATCATTCTTGGACAATCCAAAACCTTATGACCAATACCTTTACAACAAAGACAAATAGGACCTGTACCAGGGCATGCCTTAGCAAGATGTCACGATCTTCTACAATTATAACATAGTGTCAACACTCTCTTTCTTTTAAACGATCCCCAACCTTTTTCTATACTACGCACTGGGATCACAGTGTTGGACCTGCAATCTGCAAAAAATCTTTCTAGGTTCCTGCATCCACTTATTAGTCCAAAAATTCTTTCTATGCATAGGAATAACATATATTTCTCTATTTCTATCAAATTTATTCAGATCAATCCTTTCTTCTATCTGTTCCCTAGCTTTCAGACTAGGACAAAATCTATCAAACATACCTAGATTCAAGCTTTCGAAACAAAAATTTCCTCTTATCTTTCTCTTATCAGAGCACAAAGCTTTACCTCTTTCAAGATCTTACCTCTTTTCTTCAGAACATGTTTTCTTTCTTAGCACAGAGCTTTGCAAGTCAAGTAGAATACTACGCATTACATCAACAGATCTACGCACGAAGCTTTCTCTTTCCTTGAGTTCCCAACAATCATAGTTTCAGGTCCCGACAATGAAACCATTTGTTGGCATAGGGGAAGACCCGGGGTTCAACGCTTCAACAATGCACCAACAAAACCCTAACTACCGGCCCTTTCAGAAACACCTTTGAAGCAGATGCAGTCTCACCCGAGGTACGAGAAGGGGGGGTTGCAGGACTCCGGTGTCTACAACCAAGCTAGGACACAGATCTGTGATTATAAGACTTTACAGAACACTCAAACAACCATATGCATTAGTTCATGAGCCTCAATCACATCACAGATCAAACCCTAATTACAAATCAACGCAGTAACAATAGAGATCATATACTTTCAATCACTTAGCACATAGCATTAGATCAGATTTAGCATATTCAATATAAACTGAGCACTGAGAATCCATATATCTATCTAACATATATAAAGATCAATGCACTACGCAAATAAACATATATGCAACATTAACAACATCGCACAAAGTACATCAAGACACAGGATATACGTAGTTCACCTCAGTGTGGGGCTACGTCCACCAATCTTCTTCTCTTCTTCTCTATTAGTCTTCAATCTTCTTACATTCAGTCACTCATGTGCACACAACCACAGATCCTAGCTTCACAATTTGGACAGGTGATCTGCGCACTAAGCACCAAATCCACCTTCCCAACAGTAGGTCAAGGCACAAAGCCAACTCCCATGTTCAGCACAAAGCCTCTTACAATCACTTGCACTTAGATCTGCAAGTATTAACATACAGTGTGCACAAAGACAACAACTATTCTTCTCACAAAGCTCTTACACATGCACATAGCCAATGAGTAATTAGAACTAGTCCTTACATCTCTTAGTTAAAAATTATTTATATATTAGAAAAAGGCCTAATCATGGGTAAACCCATGGGACGACATCCCTTAACTCATTACATAAACCCTAAAATTCCTTTGCTGGGTCCACAATCCCACAAAACAAGTGAGATCTCGTGAGCTCAACTCCGCCTGGGCGCTCCATATTCGACCAGCCTATTGAAGTCCCAAAAGTAGTCAACCATGACCAATGTTTCCCCAAAATTTGGTTAAGGGGCAACATATGGGAACCAAAGGAATTTAACCAGGTGGAAGACAATGCAAACTAGCAGACAGTTGACAAAAGTGGGATGAAACTCAATTCCAAGAATAAGAATCATTCTGGAGTAAATACATCAAAGAAATATCAAACAAGATCGAGACACATCCGAAAAAGCTCCAAAACCACCAAAGCAAGCTCATAGCATTCTCCCACCCACAACTATGTGGATATTACAGAAAAAAGCAAGTCAACGAAAATAATTCCAAGTCTAAATCTGAGTTAGCTAAAGGAGAAACCTCTTTTACCCAAGAATGATAAAAGGCAGTGTTCCTTCTATCGAAAACCATATAATCTTCTACTCTGCCTTCGAGTTTTCTCACTATAGAAGGACCTTTCACCATGAAGAAAATTAGTACATTTGGTTGAGGAAGGCTTGGTATAGCTCAGTTGTGTTGTCATTGCTCAATGTTATACGAGAATTTCATAATGGAATTGAAGTTGATGATTACGAGCTATTGATCATATTCATGGAGCTGATCCTTTCACGTGCACCATTTCTCCCTGGAGGAGTTCCCAAGATTAGCTCTGGTTCTCTCGGAAAATTTCATAAATCCTTCGGTGAAAACCAGAGGAGTTTCCACTAAATCCTTCAATACAAATCAGAGGAATTCCCACTAACTCGTCTGAAACAACAGTAATACCCCTCGGATTGTTTTTTGTATTCTAGCCATAACTTTTGACTTGGGTATTCATTTCATGCATTTATTATACCATTGGAAAGGTATTTCTGAGATATACGACTTCCTAATTATATGATTGGAGAAATTCCTAACCAATTCTCTTCATTTTTTAGGAGTAATATATGGCACCTTGTTAACAGCCACAAAGAACACAACACATCAACCACGAGAGAAGGAAATAGGAATTGAATTAAGGGAATTTTACATGACATTTCAATTAATTATTATTTTGTTTATATGGGTTTAAATTTTTTTTTCGATAAGTTAATCTAAATACGCTCATTTGTTGTATGTTGAATGATGCTAGGTACCAATTTCGATGGGAGGTCGCACTCAACATCCCCACGATGTGATCTATAACCAAGGATGAAAAAGAAGCAACAACAACAATTGTAGCAGTGACAAAGGAGCCACAAAGGGAATTTGATTCAAATGGCTGAAGAGGAGGTCTGAACCCTATTATGATCAACTTCCAAACCTGAACAACTAAGATGTTCCAATGTCCAAACCAGTTATGACATTGGAAGAAAGACACTATAACTGAAATCCATTACATCCCACAAACACTAGAAGACAAATTCGAAATGTAACCACTATCTTTGTTCCCTCATCATCACAAAGAAGATAGGGACAAACGTTGGTAAATGAAAGGTCATGGGGGGAGGTGGAAGGCAAAGAGTCACATTGGATGATTGGACTTCAATAAATACTAGAATTGTATCCAAAGAAAGGTCTTTTTGGCTCTTCAAACATTGTACATTTCTGAACTATTTTGTAAAAACAATGTCAACTAAAATTGAAGATCTTTACATGGAGCTTAGATGTACCATTGTTGAAACTGTTAATATTGAGAAGCCCTTAGGGCGAGTTTTGAGAGAGAGAAGAACTAGCGTGTGTTGTTGTTTTGTTGTGAACTATTTCAAGCAGAATGTATGTTGTTCACATGGGTTGTAAGGAAATATTTTCTTATATACTAATGTGATGCAACCTATGTTACTCTTGTAGTTTTGTTGTTCTTTCTTATATTATATGTCCTGAGCATACGATTTGTGAATGTGTTTCTAACTGTGCATGCATGTGTTTCTAACTATGCACCTTCGTGACAGCTATCTGATTGGGGTTTATGAATAGTTTAGTTTCATTACAGCTCATTCAGTTACGATAGTTTTCTCTTGGCTAGGCTGGGATAGGTTTAGAGTAGGTTAGATTTCTTTCATGCATTTAGATAGTCTTCATCTACATATTTTGTTTGCATAACCATCCATCATTCACCTTCATCGGTAGACCGGACCAGAAGCGGTAAATCCAAAACCAACAATATTCGTCAGGCCATAATCCAGATGGGTTCCCTATTCTAAATGGTGAGAGGTTTGATTGGGACTTTTCAGGCCAGGAATGGTAGAAAATTAACTCCACACTTAATGTCTTTGCATTAACTAGATATGTGAATAAATACAATTAAAATGGTTGCTCATATTCCATAACATATGACGCTTCCTATCACCTATTACTATTCATATTTACATTAATTTTACAATTAATACAACCACAAAGGATTATGTGTCCAACATTTCCCCCCTTAATCCAAAGGGGTGTGTGTGAGTCTAAGCATCATTCTGAACTTCTCAAAATTTTATCTTCCAAGCCCTTTGGTGAAGATGTCTGCAATTTACTCATTTTTGGAACAATTTCTTAAGTGAATAGTCTTGGATTCACTAGTACATTGTGAATATTTTTTGTCGATTTACTGATGCATGTTTGTTGCCAGAACGTCACAAGTACAACGAAGGAAACAATCATTTTTTTGTTGCTTCACCTTTGTCGCAAGTACGACATTCAGTCATTCATTACAATACTGACTATAGATATCGTCATAAGAATGACTAACATTCCCCAATATATTTGTCACATTCACATTGACTATTCATTAGAAGATCAACAAAAGAGTGACAAACTTGCAATGAAAATGTGACAAGCCTTCGATGAAACGGTAACAAACCTTCGATAAATAATTGACAAACCTGTGATGAAACATTGACAAACCTGCGATGAGAAATTGACAAACCTTCCATGAAAAATGAGAAAGTTTCGACGATAAAATGATGAGAAGGTTGTATGTCCGAAGTTTTGACTAAGGAGAATAGAAGCCAGGTTCATCGAACCATCGAAGAACAAGTTCATCAATTGTTCGATAACTATCTATAATTTTAAATATATATATATATATATATATATATATGTATAAATGTTCGACGAAAGGTCTATAGGGGAGATAATTTTGCTTTGGCATGCAATGTTTCTGATGCCCTCATTAGTCATGCACAATTGTAGAGGACATGAATTCTATTGATAACCATATCCATGCATATTATCCACTCCTTAGAAATGTCATAATTGGCATGTACGTCTTGCTGAGAACACAAAAATGAACACAAAATGATTCCATTAGTCCACTCCTAGTACACAATTTTTTATTTCTTACTTGGAAGAATGCTTCTCTCCCCGGGTTGGACTTTAAGGGAAAGCATTCTATTATTTCTCTAACAATGCTCTTGTCTCCGACGTTGAAATGAATTAAACGCTTCTCCAATTCTTCCAATTTCTTGAAACACCATAAAAATACCACATAACAAAAACTACATTGCTTTCAATGGAGAAGTTTTGCATTGAACATATGACTATAATAGAGTAAGCATGGGGGCTTCAATGAAATTAGTGAACAAACAACTTTTCTTCATCATAGGATGTAACTATAACAGGTATTGGAAATTAATGAATATACTAGCATCATAAACTTAATGTTGATGCCATAAGTGCAGTAGTCTTATTTATCAATCACATAGATCCACAACCTTATAAATAAATTACTATTTAAATAATACATTTAGTAAATAATTTCCTAGTATCATATATCCTTTTCTATTTTGTATTGAGTAAACTAACACATAAGTATAAAATTATGATGGAGTATAATGAGTGCAAAGACCAATTTCAGTCATTTCTACACCATTAATTCGTGACCCTGTTAAGACTAGATACTCCCATGCATTGTTTCAAGTAAAATAGAAAAAAAATCCATGTTGTCTCACTAGAAAATAATACAACCAAAACTCTATCTAAATTAGCACATTCCCTCAAGTTATTTCGTTATGCCAGGTAAGTAATGCGACTTCTAGTAAATATGCTTGCACCATATTTCAAATTTTCTACTTTAAGCTCTATGTTAATTTGCATTTCATAACATTAATATTGAATGATACAATATATCTAGCTAGAAGAAGGTATATTTACCAAGATGTCCTGGAAGATGTGAACAAATATATGATAGACCAACATAAGGGTGAAATCCAAAGCCAACCTCAAGGGCAACTAAGATCTGTTACAACTTGCATCCACCAATAGATTGTTAATCTTGAAGTCACACCTTGTTATTTCATGAATCATATGAGTGAATTATCAATAAACTTGTATTCGAGGGTAGAAAAGGTGTGGTTTTATTTTTGGTTCATTTTAAAATAATTTTTCAAAACTCTCATTTTCCTTGTATATTATAAGACAATGAAACTTAAACCATATAAAACAAGATGTTAAAGGTGGCAGTTCTGAAAATATGTAAATTTGTTTCACCTATTAGGTGAAGAATCCTATAAACCAAACTCATAAGAATGGATTAGTGTCCACTAGAGATGCCATTGAAATTATAGCACCATCTCAATCTAATTTTGTGGTGGCATTCTACTTGCATTATAATATGGAAAGATATCTATGATTTGTCTACATAAGAAGAGGAAAGTTTTCATTGAGGATTTAAATAACTTACTGTGTTCTCTGTGACTACTCGAAATGTGCATGTTACTGCTATACTTGCACCTAATCCCATTGAAATACCATTAACAAATGCTAACTGAATCAAACATACAAAATTTTTCATGCAATTAATTAAATAGAAACATGACAATTAGAAGAAAAATCTTCCATTTACTTTTCTCAAACTAGTTGGGACAAGATAACATGTGATCAATGCAATATTAACAATGTTTTATGTGATCAGTGTTGTGTCCTTTTCGTCACTTGGGTGAGAAAACAAATGACACTTGCATGTCTAGTTGGGCCTGCTAGACAAGACAAAAGTTAGTGAGTGGTTTAAAGTAGCCAAACACATGAAATAAACAAGTAAAGAAACTAAAACAACTAAGGAAATAAAAACTAGAATGCATAAGAAACTTAGAACCAAAAACAATCAACCAAAGACCAAGATTATGCCACCAATGGATAACTATATTAGTTGGCAAAACACCGTAGATGAAAATGAGGACTTATGGGTCCCCTCTTCCTCCTTGGGAGGGCTCTTGAGTTACCTAATGGAGAGATCTTCTTACAATGGTAGAAAAATGTCAAATGATGAAGAAATCAATGCCTATTCCCTCAAGAGGTGAGTGGAATGTCCTATTTCAATGGTGCTAGAATGCTCCAAGGAGAAAAAAAGGATTCTCAAGGGAGGATTGGGGTAGCATAACAATACTATGAAAATCTTAATTTCTTAGTGCACCCATGGCCTCCATTTATAGCATTTCTTCAAGGAAAAACTCAACTGGTTCTTAGTGTGAACAAGGGGCCCTTTAGGGCACCCTTTGGTCCTAGACCAGCCCCCCATTCAGATTTTGCTCAAATCTGAAGATCAAATCAAGTTGGGAGATGGTCCATAAGTGGTTGAGGGGCCGACAAGAACCATAAATGTGTCATTCACAGGAGTGTACGGATTTTGTTGTACACAGTTGCACATATGTCGCATTGTGCGCTCTGCGGGTTTCGTTGGCCCGCACACTATGCACGTGCTTCCTTTAGTGAGCTTACGCATGTCAATTTTTGACCAATTGTATAGTTTTTTGCCTTTTGAAATGCATTTTGGTGTTGTAGGTGAACTAATTGTTGTTTGGCATTGTTGTATTTATGTAACCATTTGCGTGTAATGTTGCAGACGAAATTTCAGTGATAACATATGCCCCCTGATGTGTGAGGTTAGGAGCATACGTATAGCCGAAATACATTAATGTTTCTTCTACTAAGAGTGCCATTGTAATGAAGAGTGCTGAGAGGAACTGCAAGAGAGATCCGTCGAAGGGAGAGGGGAAATAATTCTATATCAACTTTATAAATAGAGTACGAGACAAAGAGACAAAGAGCAATTGAAAGTAAAAAATTCGTATTTCGTTGATAGGTGTTTTTTTTATGATGGTGATGGTTAAGATCCATTGAGACCAAAATTGGTCTATCGGAACTTAAGAAAGGTAAGAGATTACTTAGATTTCTTTATAATGTTATTTTGATGCTAAAAAAGAACTAGGAGAAGCGTTCGAAGATCACTATAGTTTTGATGACTTATAAGGTTAGGAAGGTCAGTATTATGATATATATTTTGAAAATGAGATCTAATTTGGGTATACGTAGGGCACTCCATGGGAAAGTGATTTTCATCTTCAACCTTCTTGGTGTCACAAAGGTGACATATTCTTTCATCCATGGTGTTTTGGGAATTGTCCAACGCCCAGTATCACTATGTAGCTCATGAGAATTAGTTCTAATGTTAGCAATATTGATTCTCTTTGTAACGCTAGTCAAAACATAGAGATATTTGTTGTCTTCAAGATTAGGGTTAACCACCTCCTTATAATATATTAATTTTATTTTATCCTCTAATTCTTTATCATACCATAGATTATATTTAAATTTAGCTTGAACAATATTTTTAATATCATTGATATTCTACAAAATAACTTTTTCTTTTATTCCTCAATGATTTAGCCAAGACTTGGCATCATTATGCCATCTCCACTTGAGTCATTGAGTTTGAAGTAGTTTTTGGGAGCCTCTTGTTATCCATATTGTTTATTGTGTTCTTGTACATTAAGTACTTAATCATAGTTGTGCTCTAAATGGGGGAAAGGATTGCTTATATGAGGAGGATAGGATAGGGTGTATTACCTTTATTTTTGAAATTATAAGTTATAAAATTCTTTTGGATCTATTTTATCTTTCTCCAAGATTCTTGAGAGATAATGCATCCCCAAACTTTACATCCATGTAAGATAACAGAAGTAACAAGAATCTCAAAGAGGAGTTTTTTCTTATCTGGTCTACTAATTTACATTTATTTTCAAGCCCATAATAATATTTCCACCCTCCATTTATCCTTTTTTCAATGTTATAGTTCCAATTGAGCTTGTGATGAATATCAATTCCAAGATACTTGTATGAAGGCACTTCCTCCAAGGTATTGTTGTCATATACGAAAGTATGATAGGTGATATTATTGGATTTAATTATCATAACCTTTGTTTTTTCAGTGTTCACAATCATTCTTGTACTAGAGAAGAAGTCTTTGAGGATGCTAAGTTGTTTACTGAGGTCATAGGGATTCCTTGTCATAAGAACATTATCATTGGCATAGAGAAGAAGGATAATGCCTAGACTAGCAAGAGTTGTTCCAACACAACCTGCAGCTTCTAGGCAATCTTCCAACTTGTCAATGTAAATTCCAAAAAGGGTAAGGGATAGGGGACTACCTTTCTTGACTCCTATGTTGCAGATAATTTCTTCTGACCAACCCTCGATTCTCCTAAACTTGGAAATAATTTTTTCATACAACCTTATTGAAACATCTCTTATCCCAGATGGAACTTTTAGCTCTTATAACATATTCCAAAGGTTGGTCCTATGCACAGTGTCAAAAGTTTTCCTAAATTCAATGGAACAACAAAGGAGATTAGTTTTATTGTTGTGACACTCCTCTACAATGATTGGTTTTACTTCCAAGGATGAGTGAGATGTGTGATTCCTTCAATGCTTAATATGGAATTGACATGTGGCATCTAAAAAATAGTAATAAGAAAACAAAATTAAATGTGGGTTATAAATAAAAATATTTCAATGTCAACATATATATATATATATAA
>ML789185.1:414629-426878 GCA_009831015.1 Picea engelmannii
ATTTCTGTTGCTATTTCGTATATCATTTCTGTGTATTGTGAAGATTATGCTGGATATTTTACTGTTATTCTGTCATTTCTAGCATTTCATTTCTGTTCTGCATATTTTATATATCTGGTATCTTGCATGCACACATAAAAACCAAATACCCGACATGAACAATATCTAATGAAAAAGAACATATAACAACTATTTGATAAAACTGAAAGCGAACATGCGTACCTAAATGTAACATGAGAAAAATGCTCCCCCGGGTCCCAGTACAGATGATGACCCGGGGAGTGTGAGTGCATAGATGGCGAGACCAGAATCCCATAGCTGAGAATGGATAGGAAAACCTAGGCTCTGGGCTCCTGTAACATGGTGTGGAAGTTGGGAAAAAGGGGCTATATATGGCTGGTGGGCCCACAATGCCACCTCATTTGTACCTATCACTGTAGCTGAATTGACGAGGTTGTTCTGAGGAGATTTGGAGATTGCGGAAGCGTGAAGCGACCGATCCAAGAGTGGTGAGAGATAGGTTAGTGGTCATATCCTCTTGCATTGTGTGAAATTCTTAATTTGTAGGTAGGGACTGTACAGAGGGCCGTACAATCCCTTTTTTGGGTATGGGCCCACCAGTGCACGGGAAAAGGAGGCACGGGTATAATCTCTTTTCCTGTGCACAATGTGTGTCTGTGTCTGACACAGTTGCACAAGGGATGGGAAGATAGTCGTGCATGAGATGCACAATTGTTTCTCCAATAGCTGCGCATTAGTGCACAGCTGTGCAAAGAACAGGCGCGCACATGTGCTCACCTGTTTGGGTGAAATCCGTGCACTTGAGGCAAGGTTAAGGGTTTGAAATTTTTTTAAGTTTTGATGTTTTTTATGGATACGGAGGATAATCAAGTGTTTATGTGTGGATACAGGTGATCAAAATATTCTGGATATCATGATGTCAGTGCACTGGAGAGAGCGCAACTGGGACCATCTACGGGAGGCGATGAGAGAACAACCAAGGGTTCAGAGATACTTGGCAGCATGTGGGTTGCTCAAGTTCTTCGACTGCCCTCTGATACAGTCGCAGGAGTTCCTGCTTTAGTATCTTATTTGGATGTGGAGCATTGATCTGCAGTTCTTCATTGTTCAAGGTCAACAACTGACATTCTCGACGATCGCGGATGTACATTTCTTGACAGGGATCCCATTCTGTGGGATGGCCCTTCCTATTGACCCCCAGCTGTCGGGGGACGAGCGAGTGGGTGACTTGGCATCTCGCCACTGCACGGGGCCGAACCCGATGTCGGGTACGGTCATTCAGATTAAGTTGAATGATGATCTTCTGACAGAGTGCATCTTCGCTATGGTGGTGAGGATATACAGATCCTTGGGGACTCAACAGATCATTGGAGGTCAGCTAAGGATAGTGGAGTGGGTCTTGGATGGGGACCATTTTGCATGGGGTTTGCTTATGGACACCAAGATGATGGGACAGGTGAACCGGTGTCGGGGAGTGGACTCTAGTGATTTCGCATTCGAGTCTATTATGGTGGCCTGGTTTCTTAAGAGGGTGCCTTTGTTGCACCCGAGGATTCTGATCGAGCCCATGGGGCCACGAGAGTCGCGTCTAATGCAGTGGGCCCATGTGTTGGCCCAACATAGAGGGGGAGAGGGTGGCCACTACTTCACGACCATGGTGGCACACGTGTTGTGACAGATGCCACAGGTGATACTGAGGTATCCATACATGGGTATGGACTACCACCATGATCCGGACACAACATTGCCTCTTGGGGAGGGTTGGGATCAACGAGGTACATGTTTTTGTATTATGTGTTTATGATTTCAATATATATCATTGTTTACATATGTATATATGAATGTTGACACTATGTTTGGTGTTTTTTTGTAGATTTGGGGCCCCAAGGCCGAGAGGTGGAGATGGTCGGGAGCCAACTTGTCGGGATCCAGTGCAGCCGGTGCCTGTGAAAATGAGGGCAAGACAAAGGAAGTAACGAGATGACGCTGGTGTTGGACTAGCTAGAGATTCGCAGGCAGTGGCCGGAGTGATGTTGGAGGACCCGCGTCGATGCTTTGAGCGGGTTTTAAAGGGTGTACCGGAGGGCATGTGGGCCCATATCTAGGATGAGGAGGTCCTAGACAGTGTGTGGGTATTCTAGCAGAGTGGCGAAACCTGGTCTATCGAGCGACAGTAGCGGGGGAAACGATGACTGGTCGGCTGCCTCCTAGACCTGGAGTGCCTCTAGCTGACATAAGACCTGGGGGGAGCTCTAGGGGCACCATGAGTGCTGATTTTTGTATGTATGGGATGGGGATCCCATTTTGTATAGGGTAGTTGATACCCATTTTTGTACCTATAATGTTGGGGGGACTCGTGAGCCTACGGGCAATTTGTACATGTATTTTTGTAAATATTGAGGACCGTCATGATTATATATATATATATATATATATTGGATCATTCATGTCTCCATGTGTTATGTTTTGATGTTTACAATGTCTTTTCTATGTGTTGTGACAAATGTATGATGCTTATGTATACAATGATGTTTTAATGTGATAAATGCCAATCTAATACTAGGTTATCCATGTGATCTTCTACTTGATTATGTTGTCTTGGAATATGTGTAAATGTGATTGAATCAAAGTTGTGAGATAATAGTCTAACTTGCAGGTATTTGCGAAAGAGTCAACGATAGTGAACATGATATACATTATTGAGTTGCAGGATGACAAACTGAGAATCTAAGAGAATGCTAAGGTGATGAATGTGGTAGTGATTTCCCTCGGCGAGGAGACCAATGATGGCATAATATTTGGCTTGGTTGTTGGTGTCCGACCCCAAACATATGCCACTGGAGTGGAGCAGGACATGTGAGAGAGTATAGATGGCCCAAGCGGCCGAAGCGAGATTCTAGGTCCAGCGGTTGGCACCGTCAACATAATCAATGTGGTAGGTTGATGGATGATGCATCTGTCAATAACACGGATGATAGATCAGATATGAGGAGTGGTGGCGAAAAAGAACACTAAAAACTCTACAAATGTGTACAAAGAAAACAACCTAAGGTAGGATGGCTACTCTCAGGCGTAAAAATTCTTTAAGTACAACCCATTGATGGGTTCTTTTAAAGGATAACCTTCTGGAGAGACCAAGATGTAGGCACCTTTAGTGAGGAAATGTTAGACGATGTAGGGTCCATGCCATAATGACTCGAATTTTCCATGGCCTAGAGTATCATGGGAAATATCATAGGCTAACACGAGATCACCTTCGTTTAATGAGCGAAGGTTGACATGGCGGTCGAAGGTGGATTTGGACCATTTTTTAGCTGCCTCATTGTGTTGTAATGAATATCGACGATCTTCATCAAGCAACTCTAAGGTCAGCAAGTGCTACAACATTGGAACAGTGTTAGGTAATAGCTTGATGGCAGTGTGTAATGTGGGAATTTCTCACTCTATAGGGAGGGTGGCTTCGATCCCATGGACGAGGTGGAACAATGTAAAATCAGTGGTAGTTTTGACTGTCGTGCGATAATCCCATAACACGGAAAACAACATATGATGCTAGTTGGTCTTATTTTTTTTTACGGTACGTTGTAGTATGGTTTTGAGGACTTTGTTGACAACCTCGACCTGTCTGTTGGACTGAGGGTAGTATGGGGAGGCGAACTCATGGGAGAAGCCTAATTTTGAGGAGAGATCTGCAAAGATATCATTCTCAAAATGTTTACCATGGTCGGACACTAGTTGTAGTGGGACTCTAAATCGGGTAATGACATGGTTGAAGAAAAAAAGTGTTGTTGTGTCAGTAGTGTTGTTGAAAGTGGGCATGGCTTTGACCCATTTGGTAAAGTAATCAACGACCACAACAATGTAATTGTTTCCATTACTGTATGGAGGATGATAAGTCATGAAGTCTATGCCCGATTTATAGAAGGGGTCGGCTGTGATGACTAGATGTAGAAGAGCTGGTGGAGCTCGTTCTTTATTTGCATAAAGTTGGCATTTTTTGCAGCGCTTGACAGCGTGGATGCATTCATGAAACAATGTGATCCAGAAGTACCAAGATCGAATGATATTTTGGGCGGTAGACATACCTGAGAGGTGGCCACTGCAAGCGTCGTTGTGGCAATCATTCAAGACTCTTTCGACTTCATCAATGGTA
Organism: Picea engelmannii; assembly: GCA_009831015.1. Classification (NCBI taxonomy): domain Eukaryota; kingdom Viridiplantae; phylum Streptophyta; class Pinopsida; order Pinales; family Pinaceae; genus Picea; species Picea engelmannii. Next base: position 418,804 of record ML789185.1, read on the forward strand.
AGACATCGCCAAAGAATGGTATCGACCTCACATCGGTAGAGAATGTCTCCGATGAGGAGATATTGGGGGGCTTGATGACGAATGCGTTGATGATCATCTTGAGAGATATGAGACCCAAACTGCAATGTCTAAAGGTAGATGAGGAGGTCGTCGTACCACGAGTCATCATAAGGGATGAGGAAGAGGTGTTCGTCGGGAAAATACTCATTGATGGGGGAAACTTTGGCGTCTGAGGGAAAAGTTGTAATGAGTTCGACGAGGACAAGAGATTTCTTTCTTTTGGGAGTAGAGAACTCTAGATCATATTCCTGGAGGATAACGATCCATCAGGAAAATTTTCCATTAATTTGTCGGCGACTAAGCAAGTATTGCATGGGGTTGGAGTTTGCTATGACCTTGGTAGTTCGAAGCATAATATAATGTCGTAGTTTTTGGACTGCGAGGACAAATGCTAAGGAGAGTTTCTCATCATGATTGTACTTCAAGGGTGGATTTGAAAGGTTTTTACTAATGTAGTAAATGACATGTTCACACCCATCATCCCCTAATTGGACGAGGATTCCTGCTACTGAGACCGTTGAGGCTGACAAGTAGAGGATGTAATCGCGATCATAGTCTGGGGGACTAATCAAAGGGGCATTGGATAGGTTAGTTTTTAGAACATCAAAATTTGTTTTAGCATGTTTGTCCCATCGAAATGGGACATCATGTTCACAGTAGGTGGAGGAAACCATGCACGCGAGTGGCGTAGTCTGGGACAAAGCGGTGTAAAAAGTTGGATTTGCCTTGTAGCCTTTGTAGTTGGCGTAAATTCCTAGGTGGTGGAATTTATGTGATAGCTTGGACCTTGAGGGAGTCAACCGTGATGTTGTGTTGGGAAATAATGAACCCAAGAAGGCATCTGGACGTGACGCAAAAGACACACTTGAGGGGGTTCAAGCGGATATTGTACTAGCGACATCATTGGAAAATGATGCGTAAGTCATCGAAATGCTGAGTTCTCTTTTTGGATCGAGCAATGAGGTCGTCCAAATAAGCGAGGATAATGTGAGCAATATCATGGAAAACATAGGTCATGGCCCGTTGAAACGTAGCACATATGTTCTTGAGTCCAAAAGGCGTGACACGATAAGAGAAGGTACCCTAAGGGGTAGTAAAAGCGGATTTGTATTGATCTGCTAGATGGATTTGAATTTGATTGTAGCCAAAGAGCCCATCCATAAAGAGAAGTGCCTAGTGGCCAACACAATCATTGATGATCTGGTCGATGAAAGGGGTTGGGAAGTTGTCTTTGGGACAAGCATGGTTGAGATCACAAAAGTCTGTGTAGATGCGAATAGTGCCATGTTTTTTGTTCACAAGGATGGGGTTAGAGACCCACAAAGTGTACGCAATGGGGTAAATGAATCCGGCAATGCGTAACTTGTCAATTTCGGCTTTGATAGCCACAACTTTGGATTGATGAAGGGGGCATTGCTTTTGACGGACAGGGGAAACATCTGGCCAAGTGTCAATGCAATGTTCGACTATAGAAGGATCGAGGCCATGCATCTGTAACAACCCTAGTTAAATGATTGCTTAAGGTTTATCAAGTATAATTAATTAGATAATTAACTGTCCTAACATGTTTTAGTTAAACAATGATTATTTATTAATAATATTATTTATTTATTTATTTATTATTTATATATGTTGATTGATTGATTAATTAATTAATTGACTCATTAAAGGTTTGGGTAATGAATTAAAGGGCTTAATAACTTTGAATTATTTATTATAAGACTTTACGTATGCAGGGGGGGAATGAAGCATTGAGTGGAGGGATAAGATAATAAATGGTAGGATAAGGTAATGAATGGAGGGATAAGGTGGGTGGCATTAAAGGAGGGTAAGGAGTCGGTGAAAGGGGGGAGATATGACTGGGTAGAGGCTTGTGGGAAGGGGATTATGAAAAATTGGGAGGAGAGGACTGTATTTTGTTGTTGGATATTTTTCTGGTTTTGGGAGTTTGGTTTTGGAGATTGGGTGAACTGTTGTAGGGGGCACCAGGTTGCTGGGAGTTTTGGGCTCGGGGGCTAGGAATCCTCATGGAATCCTGGAGCTAGGGAGCTGGATAGGCTGCTCCTAGCTGGCTGGGTGGTTAGTCAATTTTGGGCAGGGTTTGGTCAGAGCATCAAGCAGAGTCTGGGCAGAGCAACAGAGAGGACAATCAGAGGTCAGGAATTTAGCATCAGACAGAGGTACTTTTTATGTACGCATTCTCATGAACATGTGATGGTTATTTATAATTATTAGCATGTTGTTATTTAAATTTTTGTTGCTTATATGATGAATGAAAGAAATTACTTATTGTTTATGCGTAGAAGTAATCTTATCTGTTTAAATTTATGAGTTTATTAGGCTTAATTAAATCAGGTCCTTACACATGGTATCATAGCTTTAGTTTAAAATCTGGGACCAAGGGCCACCTACCCACCTACCCTCCTGACTCTAGAGGAAAGCTAAGCTAAGTGTCCTTGAAACAACCCTGAAAACCTGCCTGAAACCCCCCTAAAACTTTAAAATCTGGGCCAAGCTACAGCTCCAGCTCCACCTAACCTGCAAGACAAGCATGAAAATTTTTAACACAAATATAAATATAAATAATATACATATTGAAAATGTAAAGGAAGCAGAGGCCTTACAAATAATGTATAGTAACATTGTATAGCAAATAATGTAATGACTCATCTAATTAGCTAGAAAATTAATTATGAACAACCATAATTACTTTTCCATGCGACTTAACTACAATTAAGTCAAATATGTTTATACGTCAACAATTATAGTGAAAAATAATAAATCTATAACAATGCACGTGTTATATATAGATCATGGCCCCTTCTTTGTTTTCTTTTGTTACTACTCTAATATTATGGTAGTTAAAGAATTAAATAGATTTATTAATTCTAAATACACCGTTATCTCCTATGTGGACAACTAGAGAAAACTGTTGAATGGCGTAAAACCCTCCTATTCAAAATTCAAATCTTAAATTACCTTCTCCTTGTTTGCACATGATAAATCACCATTTTTTTAGAACTTGATACAAAACAAAGTTCTCTTTGCATTCATATCAAATGTTGTGCTGTAGTGGAAATTTAAAAAAAAAAACACTCATAAAAAGAACCCTTTAGACTGTATGCATAGCCATCTAAACCCTTATCTACCAGAGGCATCCCATTCTGAACACGTTTATTGGGAATATATGTATCTTGTTCCTTCTCAAACTAAACCAAAACAAAAACCATACCTGCTTCAGTGATTACCCTTCGTGGAAATCTGAAATCATGGGTTCCATCTCTTCTGCTCCACATCAAACCAAACCAAAAAAAAAATCGACCGACCAAACAATGCAAACACGGGAAGAAAAAAAAAAACATAGTAAAGGAAAAATCAACCAGAGAAACCCACTGAAAAATTGAAAACCGATAAAGAAAATGGACTATTAAAACCAATAAACATGCATGGCCATGCCGCCAACCAAACAAATAACAAGAAGCAGCCAATCCAAGCCAATGCAGAATATAGGAGATGAGTTACTCATACGATGTTGGCTGTCTGAAAATGTTATATATCCGTTCCGCTTCAAACGGTCATAAACTCGCTCCAAGCTCCAGGTCTTTCTATATTTTAGATTTTATTTTATCTTCAAATCCACCGCCACAGCCCTGCAGCTGAAGGTCTCTTGAAAAAAAAAATGCCTGGTATACAAAACTGGAAGAATCCAAGAGGTTTTAAATTATGGTTGATGGCGATTGCATGGAAGCACTTATCGCCCATGTATGGCCATGTATTGAGTCAGCTCACAAGTTCTTATTGTGCACCATATCAGCGCCCAAGACCGAGCAGCGCAAGGGGGTTTTATTTGCACTCCGTGTAAAAAAAAAAGGGGAAATAAATAAAATTTGGGAGAGCCCACAGGCCCGAGCCATAGTGTCAAGCATCAAGCACCTACCACAGGTCATACACAAAGCACCAAAACAACACCCCCTCTACGACTTCACCTTCGCTTGCATTCAATGCAAAACCCATGATAAAAGTCACCCATTTCTGCACGCCTCTAACTACAGGAAGAAGAATCCAACGATGAAAAAAAACCATCAGACCCGTGACACCCAATACACAAACCCAATGCCCATGAGCCAGCACCAACCAAGCCTACCATATATTGGCAATATACAAGCCAATACACAACTCAAAGCTAGCGCACAAGTGCCAAGCCACACAACACAACACAACACAAGTCAAAGCCAGTCGCACCACACAATGCACGAGCACCAGCGATCAACACCAGAGCCACCCCTGCTCCGGCCTGTTGCCCTGCGATTCGTCGATTGGATTGACAGCCACTAACACGTGCTTGTGCCTTGGAGTGCTCGCTAAATGTCACACCAGAGGATGGAGAGTCCAAAAGGCCGAAAATGAAAAAAAAATAAAAATTTAAACAAAATTATTCTAAGAAGAGGAAAAACAATGGCAGCCACGGATTTAATAGTAAATAAAACAACCCACAACGCATATCCAAAACCCAAACGCCTGCGAACATTCACAACAGCGAGCTCCGACTATTTCCATTGATTATAAAAGCCCGAGTTCCCAGGTGGTATGGAGGAGAGGAGTAGAGAAGACGGGTTAACCATGGCGGCCATGCTCCCTCACACCTCCCCGTGTAGGTGACCACAACAAATGAAGGGAGGAATGAAAGTGAGTCTAGATGTAGGGTTTTGGGGTAGTAAGAACCCTAGGGGGGCACGTGGGCCTCATGCGAGGACCCACGATGCCCATATCAATTTATTTAAAAAAAAATTATTTTAATTTTTTTTTCGTTGTTATGATATTTTATTTTATTTTATTGTATTTAGTTATTCGTTCAAATTTAAAATTAATTTTTTTTTAAGATTAGTTTTAATTAGTTATTTATTTATTATTTTAATTATTTTAAATTCAAATCAAAGAGTAAAGTTTAAATTTAAATTAGTTATAAATTTTAGAATATAAAATTAAAGTTTTAAATTTTTAAAGCAAAGTTAATTTTTTTTTTTTTTTTTAAATTTAAAGTTTTTAAATTTTAAAGAGAAAAGTTTAATTTTTTTTTAAAAAGGGGGGGTAATTAGGTTTAAGCTTTAATTGAGTTTAATCCCTAAGTTAAATAATAAAATATTAGTTAAGCTTAAACTATATATTTAAATTTCGCTTAAAACAAAATTAAATTAGTCTTTTAGTAACTAATAAATTAGAATGATTAATTAACTAAGTGAGTGATCAATGTTAACGGTAAATTATGATTAGAAATCACGTTAATTAGTTTTAAGCGAAAATTTTAAAGGACTTAGACCAGGATAATCGGGAGGGGTTTCATGCTCACTAGGCAGGTAAGTTAGAGAAATTGACGAGTATGGCGCAAAGCTAGCATATCTACGAGGCGAGAGGGTCAATAGTTTTCTTAGGCAATGACATCAAGCTTAGACACTTAACCCTAACCTAGCCCCCTCCCCTAAAGAGAGTAACGTCTATTTACAGACAAGTAAAAAAAAAACTTACGCCTAACCTTGTTTTCTAGTTAAGTTGCGCAAATGTGAAACGTCCTTGAACTCACCCTGACAACTTTGGTTGATGCAGGTTAAATCATACAGGATGGTTAGGACTCAAGGGAATCGAGGCAGAGGAGCATCGTCGCAGGCACCGCCAACACCACCAACGCCGCTGCCACCATCGCTCGAACTAGCTCTCATACTACGCTCTTTGGAGGCCATAAATGAGACTTTAAAGGGGCGACAACCAACAGGGATCGAAGTGGAACCCCCACCATCTAGAGCGGATAATCCAGAAGCGTCGAGGGATTCAGGGGGAGGACCTCCACTCGAAGACATCACTAGAGAACTACAAAAGATCAAACTTCCAGAGTTTGTCGGGGGTCACGCTAGTGAACGTGTGGAAGCATGGTTGGAAGGCATGACAAGGTGTTTTGCCTTAAGGGAGTATGCGTCCACCTCAAAGGCGAAGATAGCAATTTTTCAGTTAAGAGACAATGCCTTGAACTGGTGGGGCAACCTGGAAATACAACTGCATCTTACCCCGAACACCGTATCCTGGGAACTTTTCGAGGAGAGGTTCCGAAGGAAATATCTGCCATCTTACTATGAGGAACAACAGGTAGGAGTGTTTCATGCTCTAGTACAGGGAAACAGGACCGTAGAAGAATATGAGATTAGGTTTATGGAATTGGTAAAGTATGTTTCATATATGGATAATGACCAACGACAAGCAGAACGCTTCGTCTATGGGCTAAACCCTAAGATAAGGGCTATGGTGCAGATGTGGAAACCATCTTCAGTAGCAGAAGCTGTGGAAAATGCGTGTTATGCGGAGGAACACATGAAATTAACTGGAGGTACGAGACCTTCCTTTCCACATCGTCCTGGATTCGTGGGGAAGGCCCCTAGGACATTTCCCAGGGGAGGGGGCTCAAGGCCACCTCCATATGGTAACAGAGTCACACCAAGGACAATAGCTGCAGGGATTTCAATGGAAACAAGTGCAACATATCGTTCATCACCAACGATGCAGGCAGGTCCACGGCCATCTCAGGGAAAATCTAGTGGGGGCAGGGGTTCCAGGGGAAGGAGCTCATTTCAGAGACAATCACAGAATAGTGCGCAAGTTGAATCAGGATTTGTGCATAGAGAAGGAAAGGCCCCAATGGGAAGAGCAAGTAGCAGCCACTAGATTTATGCATTGGTTAATAATCGCCAGGTCGAACATCAATCCACAGTGGTGGAGTCATCAGGTACGCTAAATCATATCAATGTAAAGATTTTATTTGATTATAGTGCTACAGATAGTTTCATTTCACCTTCAGCATTATAAAAGAGTGGGTTGGCAGCCTACGAGCACGATGACTTTAAACAAGTCGAGATGGCTTCGGGGGAAAAACAAGCGGTAGGACCTAGCGTTGATAATTGTGTAGTAGACCTGGGAGTATGTACTACTAGGTTGAAGGTATACGTCACTGTTGTCGGGGCATACGACCTAATCATTGGAATGGATTGGTTAGAAGCTCATCGAGCTTTGGTAGATTGTTTCGCAAAAAGGGTGCTCTATGTAGACGACGAAGGAAGGTCAGTGGAGATCCAGGGTGTACGGAGAAGGGTGTCATTACGCTTGATCTCAAATATGAAGGTTAAGCGATGCTTGAGGCAAGGGTGTCGACTATATGTAGTGGAAGCGGTGAATGAAAGGAAGGGACCCTCCTTGGATCAGTACCCGGTATTGTCATAAAATAAGGATGTTTTTCCGAACAAGTTACCAGGGTTACCTCCTACGAGGGAGCTTGATTTTACTATTGAGCTAAAACTTGGTACAGAACCAATTTCCAAGACTCTATATCAGATGACAGTGCCGAAACTTTGTGAGTTGCAAATGTAGTTGAAAGAGTTATTAGACTTAATGCTAATAAGGCCAAGTGTCTCACCTTGGGGCGCACCAGTAATTTTTGTGAAGAAGAAGAATGGTTCCTTACGATTGTGTATAGACTACAGGGACTTGAACCGTGCTATAGTGAAAAACAGGTACACAATGCCACGAATATATGACCTCTTCGATCAGATGAAAGGAGCAGCGGTATTCTCAAAGATCGATTTGCGATCAGGGTATCATTATTTAAGGATTAAGGAAGGCAATATTCATAAAACTGCCTTTCAAACTCGGTTTAGACATTACGAGTTTGTCATAGTACCTTTCGGATTGACCAATGCGCCAGCAGTATTCATGAGCCTCATGAACGGTGTATTCCGGAAGTACTTAGACCGTTTTGTACAAGTCTTTCTAGATGACATCCTCATCTATTCCAAGAACGAAAGAGAACATGAGGAACACTTATGAGTGGTGTTTTCCTGCCTTAGAGAGAACAAATTGTATGGGAAGTTGTCAAAGTGTTCCTTCTTCCAGAAAGAGATCCACTATTTAGGTCATATCATTTCTGGTGAAGGAATCTCTGTGGACCCAGAAAAGGTAAAGGCCATTATGGAGTGGCC
>ML789185.1:429829-470615 GCA_009831015.1 Picea engelmannii
GACGGTGTTAGCTCACGCTCCCCTAGACGTGTGATGATGACTGTCAGTTTCCTGCTGGGGAAGCTTGGTCAAGATAGTGACACTTCCGCTTACGGGTTCTATTTGGAGTTAGGTCAATATAGTTGACGCTCCAAGATAGTCCAGCAGAGGAAGGATAAGAATGGAAGATGGAAGTAAGTTAGGAAGGAAGGATGAGTAGAAATAGTTGAGAGAGTATGGAGATTTGTCTTATGGTGGAATTTATTGTTTGCCCTTCTGAAAAGAAAATGTGTATATATGAATATTCATAATTACGTAACTAAACCACAGTTGTCTAAATAAAATTGTTAAGCTAGATAATTGTAATTAAAAGATTTCGCAAACATTTGATTGGTTTATTGTCTTTTATAAAATGAATAGTCTTGTTGATTGGATTGGATGCATACATAAATTACTATAAAGGTGATAGTTATTGATTATTAGTACATGCGCGAGACTTGCATGTACTAGCTACACATGCATTTCTTGTACATGTACACTAGTATGTATGAGTTTTCTTGGCATACTTACTAATAATGACGGTTATTTGTTATGAATGTGAGACCCATGTTTCTTTTCCCTTGTATCATAAAATATTTTAACTTCGGGACGAAGTTTCCTGAAGGGTGGGTGTATGTAACAACCCTAGTTAAATGATTGCTTAAGGTTTATCAAGTATAATTAATTAGATAACTAACTGTCCTAATATGTTTTAGTTAAACAATGATTATTTATTAATAATATTATTTATTTATTTATTTATTTATCAATTAATTATTTATATCTGTTGATTGACTAATTAATTAATTAATTGACTCATTAAAGGTTTGGGTAATGAATTAAAGGGCTTAATAACTTTAAATTATTTATTATAAGACTTTACGTATGCAGGGGGGGAATGAAGCATTGAGTGGAGTGATAAAGTAATAAATGGTAGGATAAGGTAGTGAATGGAGGGATAAGGTGGGTGGAATTAAAGGAGGGTAAGGAGTCGGTGAATGGGGGGAGATATGACTGGGTAGAGGCTTGCGGGAAGGGGATTATGAAAAATTGGGAGGAGAGGACTGTATTTTGCTGTTGGATATTTTTCCGGTTTTGGGAGGTTGGTTTTGGGAGATTGGTTTTGGAGATTGGGTGAACTGTTGCAGGGGGCTCTAGGTTGCTGGGAGTTTTGGGCTTAGGGGCCAGGAATCCTCACGGAATCCTGGAGCTAGGGAGTCGGATAGGCTGCTCCTAGCTGGCTGGGTGGTTAGTCGGTTTTGGGCAGGGTTTGGTCAGAGCATCAAGCAGAGTCTGGGCAGAGTAGCAGAGAGGACAATCAGAGGTTGGGAATTTAGCATCAGACAGAGGTATTTTTATGTATGCATTCTCATGAACATGTGATGGTTATTTATAATTATTAGCATGTTGTTATTTAAATTTCTGCTGCTTATATGTTGAATGAAAGAAATTACTTATTGTTTATGCGTTGAAGTAATCTTATCTGTTTAAATTTATGAGTTTTATTAGGCTTAATTAAATCAGGTCCTTGCAGCATCTCTGTATATGACCAGAAGAAAATATCCCGGTATTCCTGAAAGAGCGCTTTGTAAGCAATGAGTTCTTCAGGGGAGCATGCAGTGTCAATGGTGATTTCTTCTACGATTCACAGTTTAATGGAAATGTCAATATTGACAATGGGGGAGATGTTAGACATGTTTCCCTCTTCAAAAGCATCGGGGGAAAGGATAGGGTTATTGAACTAGTCAATATGCCCCGGAGGAATAAAATCCTTGGTTTCGATTGCGTATATGGAAGCGTGGATAGGAGGGTGAAAGTCCGCCTGTGAAAGAAAAAGTGCTCAATGATGGAGTGCATTCCATGGGAAATCGGGGGTGGTTAATTCCTCCAAGATATCTTCGTCACAGTGGAAAATGTGAGAAGACAGGGGATCCTGTGCGATGGAAGGAGAAACCATCGATGGGTGAGTGTTGTTTTCCTCCAGTGATGCGGACGTAGAAGGGATATTGTGCACATGGTGTGAAGGTTCACTTGACATGAACTGAATGTCACAATATTGTGGAGGGTTCCCCATTCACGTGGAAATTGACAAAGAAACGTAACGAATTTAAGTGATGTGAGCAATAGTAGGGAGAGCCTGAGGGGGCCCAGGCAGGGATGTTTGGCGTACTGCAACTAATTTTTGGCGGAATTGAGGTAGAGTCGGTTAATGATGGGTGTAATGGCCATATTCCAAGCATATGGCGCAAGCGAAATTGGTTTGTAACCCTTTCTTGTGTGCGGTTGAGGACTCTGTAGTAGCAACTGAAGTACTAGGTGGAGTGGTGAGCAATTGGGTTGCTCAAGGGAGTTGTATGAGATTGTGCAACTCGGGAAGAGTAGGACATCTATTATTGGGGTGTCCTTCTCTTTCACATAGTGCGCAGGGAGGTTGAGCTCAAGGTGGAGCAACAACCTCATTATTCCTTCGTTTTCCCCTAGTGGTGGTGTTGCCCCCAAATAGGGGTGTCGATGGAGTGGCATGAGCCTGTACTGGGGTCTACATCGGTATTCCCTCCGCCTAAGGAGGGAGATATGGGGAAGGCACCATGGCAGGTGGATGAAGATACCATACAGGGATGGAAAGCACCATGGCAGGTGGATGAAGATACCATACAGGGATGGCAAGCACCATGTTGGGAAGTGTGAGAGTGGAAACTACCTATAATGCGTGGACTCCAGGTGGTGGGTAGAAGAAGTGGATTTGGGTAATGTCTTTAGGGACTGTCTCCCAAACCGGTATTTTTCCCTGGAAGGCGGGGGGGGAATCCTGGACAAGTGGTTCGGTGGTAGATTCATGGAATTACTGAGGTAGTAGTTCTTCAATTGGTGGAACTTCGATGTGGGGAGGGGCCTCCGTGATAGGAGCAGTGTCTTCGATATCGGTTCCGTTAGAAGAAACTACACACACTTGTGCTGAACCATAAGGATGTAGGAGGGGTGATGCTCCATGATAAGTCCCTAACAAGTGGGGGTCCTTGAATATTCTCGGACCCATGTCGATGACAAAAAATGCGTCTAAGCTAGTTCGAACAAGGGGGAGGATATTATCAATGTTGGCGGATTGATTAGGCTCATAATGTGTAATTTGGTCGATGGTGATGATTTTCCCGTTATGGGGGAACATCATCATATGAAACACATAAAATGATACAACCTTCATAACATACATGTAGCTACACCCGAACAAGATATTGTAATCAAGGGGGGCATCGATAAACTCAATGTCGATCAAGATGGTTTTTCTCCCGAGTTTGACGGGGACATTTTGGAAGAGCCCTTCAGGGGACGATGGTCGATCGTCATAAGCTCTAAGGGTGATGGTAGATGGTACTAGCTCAGGTGAGATGAGTTTTTTCCATACGATTTTGGACATGATACATGTGGATTCATATTCATCGATGATACATCGATGAACCGTGATGTTCTGGATCTTAACTAGTATCTAAAAAGCTACCAGGACAGGAAGGCGTGGCTCCCCGTTATCGAGATCAAAGGTGAAGAATCGAGTATTAGCTGGGTCAACTACCCCCAAGGAAGAAAGAAAGGATTTCCGTTGGGAGGGACATGTTTGGAGGACCTCCAACATAGACATGGTTGCAGGGGATTGAGCTAAATCATCGTCTAGACTGTAATTATGGGTTTCCCTAGCATGAGGTTTGTGTACATTCCTCCATAAAGGTATGCAAGGTATACGAGGATTGGGGTCAGTGTTAGGCTATGAAATAATTAAGGGTGGTTCGGGTATTTCAGGAGTTGTTCCCGATGTGGAGGGGGAATATTCAGGAGGGACTCCATATTGACGACCGCGAGTTTGTAGAAGAACCTCTTCCTCACTGGTAAGGAGGATATTATGGTCAACTGGATTTTCGGGTTGAGTGGGGCTCAGGTTTTGATACTGCCCTATTTGGGGTGGAGCAGGGTGTACCTCTTTTTGGGTATTCATAACACCCTAATTTGGAATAAGATTTTTCAATACAGTCGAAGGTGGTGGTTGCAAATACTGTTGTGGGGCCTACTGGGGGGCAGGCGATGCTGGAGGGAATTGAGGATTCATGGATGCTTTCATCCATTTGAAATCGACAATTTGGGGGCAATGGTGAGTATAGTGCCCATACTCGTCACACAGCATGCAAGGAAAGTTAGTCCTAAGTTTGTTGTTCCTCCCTTGGCGTGGTTGATTATTATTGTTTCCCCCTTGGGGGTTTTGGTTGCCTTGATTATGGTTGCCCCCAGCGGGTGGATTTTGTTGGGGTTTATTGACTCCTGGTCCTGGGTTGTTATTGTTTCGGTTTTTTCCTTTATTTTTGGAATTATTCGACGGATGAGACGGATTTTCCATATTCAATTGTTCAAAAGTATGAATATGTTGAATGGGAGAGGGTTGAACAAAATTAACCCCGGCATGTTGTGGGGGACCAGGAAATGGAAAATATGGATTATTTTGAGGAGAAGATTGATATGGTGTGTAGAAAGTTGAGGTACTTCCAGTACTGTGAGGATTGTATGAAGGGGTTGATGGTGAACTTGTACTGGGTTGAGAGAATGGATGCATCATAGGTACTGGTGGGGGTGCCCCCAACGATTGAGAGGGCCCAATAGGATATGATTGTTGGTGAGGGGGAGGATGGTAATAGGACATCCCTCCATATGGTTGCGGATATGGATTTTCCCCATAATTAGGTGATGGGTGGATGTAAGGGTTGTGGTTTACCATAGAACCAATCAACCCATCCACAGCATGAGAAACCCCAGGTTTGTCCTGGCCAAATGGTAGGGGTCTAGGTGCATCAGGATATACTGTGTACAAGTAACCCGATTGAGCATATATGAGGTCAAATTGTTGGGCCTTGCTGATGGCCTCTTCCTCTGATTGAGGAAAAGTGGACACTACATCTTTGGAAATCAGAGAGACGAGTGATTTAAGAAACCAATCAAGATGTTGTTCTTTGATGGTTTCAACTTTACACAAACTACGTCGCCGACGCCATTCATGGATGTGGTCGGCGATATGGATATCAGTGGTTTGTTTGAACTTAGAAAGAAGTTATAACCCACTGTCATGACGAACTGGTAGTTGGAAAAAGGACAAAAAGGCCTTGGCCAATGATTCAAAGGTCGCATGGGACCCCGATTTTTCGTCTACATACCATTTGGCTGATGCATTAGTGAGAGTTCTCTGGAATAACCTTAAGAGGATGGAATCATCCATGATGTTGTTTGAAGAGCACCATAAGTGGAAGGTCATAACATGGTTGGAAGGATCGTCTCTCGATTTTCCTTTAAACTTTGGGATGTCAAAAGGTAACTTGGTAGGCATATTGGGCCAAGTATCATCATGAAAGATGGGATCATTCGTGAGTGTGGTTAAATCATGAATGTTGAGGGATGTCAAGTATGGAATAGGGAGATTTGGTGGAGTATTAGCTCCAGCCATCACGTGTGTAGATAATGGACTCGTCCCTTGAGGGGGATTTAGTGGGTGTGTACTTCTTCCTTGAGAAGAAGTTTGACTCCTGCCTCCTTGTGAAGGAGAACTAATAGATGGATGGCCTTGGGTGCTTGATCCAAGCAAAGTGGAACCAAGTAAAGCTTATCCAAAAATAGTAGCACTCACGGGGGTGTGAGATGGTTGAGCCGGTGAGTTGGCAAGACTAGGAACCCCTCCTAGAATAGGAGGAAGATTTTGCAAGCATCTAGAATGACGGGGATTCTGACTAGCAAAGTGAATGTGTGCAAATGGTGACAAGAAAAATAAATGAACAAGTGCTTTTATAATTTGACCATCACAACATACTATAACTCATAATGGCATGTAATCAAATCAACATCATACATACATCATTGTAAGGTAAACAAGCATGTGGATAGGTGGAGTTTGTCCACGTGGGGGAACAACAAATAAAAACTTGTGTCCTAAAAGACGTAACATCCTTCCTCTCAAATAACACTGGACCTTCCAATAGCACTCAACAATGGGGTCTGAAGCCACCGGAAGAGGAACCAGTGAAGGTTGAAATAGTCAGTTATAATGAGGGGTAGAGGGTGCATATCCCGAAAGAGATGGTGATATTTCCAATAGCCACACAAAATCCGACCAAGGTGCGATTACAACCCACAATCGCCACATGTGTAGATATCCTAAGTTTGGCCACTAAGTACCTCGGTTAAAGTGCGACATTTAGATTTTCGGCCTTAGAAATGGGTCACAGGCTGGATTCCCTTCCAAGAGTTGGGTGACTCAAGGAGGGATGCGCAGAACAACCGGACGTCGGCCTTCGACCCTTCACGGGTATCTCCCTGCCTTATGGTGGAGGAACACTTGAATTGGAGGATTTTAAAAGTTCCCTATTTCTCAACTTCTAATGTTTGAAAATGTGAGAACCTGATAACGGGGGGTTATTTGGATGCCTACCCCCGAAATCCTACTTAGACTAAAAAATTCTTTTAGCACCCCTTGTGGAGGAAAYTTTAGTGTGTTGGTTAGAAAATTTTAGATGTGGTGGACTGAGAGATTGGAGGTGTGAACCAATCTCGTTTGAATTAAATGGGTGTGGAAAATTTCCAAGAGAAGTAGTAGGATCTTTCGGAATTTCCTTTGGAGAAATCCTACTTTGACCTCCACTATTCTAGTAGAAATTATGTGTGTGAGGAGTGGCTTTTGTGTGCAAGAAAGTGACAAAGTGTGCCAAGATTTTAATAAGTTAGATGTGAGATTGCAACATGTGGACTTCCTGTGGTCCTTACAAATCTTCTTACCCTGCTTACTAAGTGTCTTTAATATAACCTCGCGGAATATTTAAAGCCGTAAAGAACTAGTAATGTGGACATGTGGGTCCTTTACAAATATTTTAAACTCCCTAAATGTTGTTTACACTAAGAAAGCTTTAAAACTATCCTAGATTGCAAGGATGTGGGCATGTATGGGCCCATTACTTTGATCTTTAAACTTCCCTAGATTGTGATGTAAACTAAGAAAGCAATTTAGAAACTATCCTAAGTTTGCAACATGTGGGCATGTATGGGCCCTTACAAAACTTTAAGATGATTTCAAAACTAAAGAGGAACCCTAGGGGGGCTTTGTCATCTCCTAAAGATTTTGTKTAAGGGATATGAAACTTCCTCTTAACCTCCTTTCTGATTCCCAAKATCACACTAGGGTGCGAGGGAAGAGCATACTCAAGGGTCAAAATTGGTTTACAGTCCCAATTTAAGTGATTTGTGAATGAAAGTAATAACTTCAACTTAAAATTTTACAAGCCAAATGAGTCATCCATGTGGCAACAAAAGCAAAAAGAGAAGAACATTGATTCTTTTTTAACCCCTAAGTGCCTATGTTAGCTAACCTTTCATATGGTAAAGGAGTCTAAGTGTAGTGTAGTTGCCTTACAAAGTGCTAGGAAATAAAAATTTGAAGGCTAGGGGCCCTCAAATCATGTAAAAAACCCTTACAATTTTGAAAATCTGGACTTATGCGCGGGTTACAATTCTGTCAAGTGTAAAGAGGGCACACAATGTGTAGTGTAAAGAGTCTTGTTTCGTGCAGAGTGGTTGGCTTGTGGGAAAAAATCCCGCGCACTTCCTATCACGCGTCGGGGGAGAAATTTCCAAGTGAAATACTACTTTCTCAGCTCAGAAATTTGACTTTGGCAGGTTGGGCTAGGCCGATTTTGGTACCTGCAAGACAAAACAATCAAAATGAAGTGCTCAAAAGGCTCAAATAGGGAGGAATTTGATATTGATCCCCAATATGGTCGCCAATCCATTGTGTTGGTTTTGTCACTTGAGTGAACAAAACAACAACATTTGCATGTCTAGATGAGTTTGCTAGACAAGACAAAAGTTTTGTGAGTGGGTAAACAAACCAAACACATATGTAAACAAAGAAATAAACTAAAACAACTAAGAAATAAAAGTTAGAAAGCATGAGAAACTTAGAACCATGAAAATCAAACAATGACCAACATAATGCTACCAATGGATCAATAGATTAGTAGGAAAAACACCGAAGAGAAAGTTTAGGGACTTATGAGTCCCCTCTTCCTCCTTGGGAGGGCTCTTGAGTTCCCTAATTGAAAGCACTTCACTCTCTACAATGGAAGACATGACAAATGGTGAAAAAAAACAATGCTTAGTCTAAAATAACACTTATTTTAATTTGATTATACTATGAAATTTTATAGATACTATTAATATGTTAATATAAGATTTTGGAAACTTTAATTAATTATTACTATTACTTTTATTTTCAAAATATAAAAATTACAATTTTTTTTTTTTAAATAATTTTTCTTATCATCCAATTTTATCAAATTCATAAATAAAAAATGTTTACCATAAGCAATTATTTTATAAACATAAACAATTATTTTATAAATAGTGATTTCGGACACTTGTTTTTATAAAAAGAATGAATAATAATACAATAAACAATCTGACTAATTTTGTCAAAATATTTAGCATATGATTCATTATCGATACTAAACTATATAGAGCGCCATCATGAATATAAACCATATAAAAAAATGTAAGAATACAACAACATGCAATATTTATGATTTATGAAACAAAGCAAAAAGAAATTAAAACCTTCCCACTTATCACAACTTCCGCGACAATCTCCTCCACAATTGTGTTCCCTAATTTCAAATTCTAGTAGGAGACACACCGATGAGATGTAAGCTTTGAGGACTTGGCTAAACTTACTAAACGCTTTTTAAAATTACATCTAAGATTCTCATCAATCTTAGCTCACAACCCTAGCTCTCACTTGTAAACTTTTTTTAATTGTTTATTTTCATTTATGGGCAATGATCCTCCTCTTCATCAACACTTACACTTGTCATATCTCTCCTTAAATGTAGGAAGAGGGCTTTTCAAATTCCGCCTTTTTCTTATAAAAAGTATATTACACCTATCATTAATAAAAAAAAAATCTATAAAGTATCTAATTTTTTTTTATAAAAAGTAGATTACACTTACCATTAATAAAAAAAAAATTTGTAAAATATTTAAATTTTTATAATAAGATAATTATTAATTTTATATTTTTATAATAAGATAATTATTAATAAGAAAAGTAAAAATATAAAGTAAACTTTTTTATTTTCATAATAAAAGAATATCAATAACAAAAATATTTAAAAAAAAATAAAAATATACATATGAATAAAAAAAAATCCATCATTAAAATATATTAAATCATTAATGAAAATTTTTAATAAAATAATAATTTTTTATAACAAAATAATATAATTTTTTATAATTAAAAAATATTTAAAATTTTATAATAGCATAATATATAAATAAGACATTTTAATTTTCATAATAAAAGGAATATCAACTATAAAAAAATATAAATAATTATATATATGTAATTAGTATGAGTAAATGTAGTAATATAAATATATATGGGTTGGTTTAACATTATTAATTATTGGTAGTGTGTCTTAGTCATCCTATTTATTAGATGGTAATTTGCAAACCAAGATACATACCAAAAACTATTTTGCATTAGGTATAATCACAATATAAATACAATTACAAGTAGTTTAAAATAGTTATCTTAACTACACAATCTAAAGAGTTGAGATTATCAGTAAGAAACTCAAATCCAAACCAATTCTATTGTAAGCATTATCCCAATACCCTTACAAATATTATATCATAATTACAATACTCAAATTTCAACATAGATATTTGTCTTGATATGGTCTTCATCAACACACCTATCCACTCTGTAATCTCTTTCTTCTCCGCAACTTCGAGCTTCCCTTTCAACTCATTTAAGATAACAACGCTTCTAACCATCATTGACTAATTTGTAGAATTGATGCTTCTCGACCTCCTGAAGTACAATCTCGATACTGAATTATCCTATAGATACACTACCATTTGTGAAATTCCCCCAAAGAGCAAATTTTCTCACTTATCATTGACTAATTTGTAGAATTGATTCTTCTCGACCTCCTGAAGGACAATCTCGATACTGAATTATCCTATGGATACACTATCATCTGTGAAATTCCCCCGAAGAGCAAATTTTCTCAGTTATATAGGACATTGTTCTTATTACTGGATATTTTCATTATTCAATCATACACTTGACCTTTTTAAACACATCTACAACATTATACCATGTAACTGACAATCTTGAAGCACCGAAGTACAACAAAAATCTCCAACATATAACAGAGTATGCATAACCAAACCAGTGATATGTTCTTGTGCACCAAAGTATGCCAAAAACCACTGATTTGAACTATGTTATTCTGTACAATTATTGGTTATTGATAATACAATTTTTACAAACAAATACATTTACAATAATTAATATAACTATTACTATAGTTGTCTGTCTTTGCTTCTGATGGACTCCTCAGGCACAATGCTTTGAATGGCCATTAATTCTGTCACCACCACCATTCATATAACAAAAATATCAAATAAAACACACAGGCAAGGATCCACGCTGGTCTCCTTGCAATCATTGATCTCGGAAAGGTCTTTCATTATTCATATTCTCAAGTTTCCATACATCAATTTCCAGCCCAAGTCATTTTATTTGGGCATTCAATGAATAAAGCGTTGTTATTTCAAATCAATTTCACATAAAAGTATTTGTATGAAAAAATGTTCATTCCTCCGAAAAAGAAACAGATACCACAATCCAAGATAAACGTAGACATGATGCTTTCAATGGATCTGCAAGCTTCAGTGATTCAAATTTGATTTCCAGTAACACACTCTCAGTGGTGGATGTTTTAATCTTGGAATGGTGGCGCCTCCTTTCTCACTGGATAGCGGACAACTAAAGCAAACAGATGGATTGTGAATCCTTCTCACACTCAAACAAACATTGGGAACTCACACAACAAACTATTCTACTTGCATTTTCGTGGGCCCTCCCTTAAGGGAGTCAATTTGCAAATCAATATACACACCAAAAACTATTTTGCATTAAGTATAATCACAATGTAAATGCAATTACAAGTAGCTTAAGATAGATAGTTATCTTAACTACACAATCTAGATAGTTGAGATAATCTCTCAACTATCCGTAACAAACTCAAATCCAAACCAATTATATTGTAAGCGTTATTTCAACATGGTAGATATTGTAGTATTCAATGGACATAAAAAAACAAGATACATTATTAATCATTGGTAATGTGTTTGGAAAATAATTCAAAAATGGTTGGAAATACATATTTAAGTGGTTGAATTTGTACAATTTGAGTGTCCCATAAATTCTTAAAGAAGTTGCATCCATTTATTTATTTAACAAAAAATTGGGATTTCACCAACAATTATATAATCTCATTTTGAAGATGATTGCACAAAATAAAAAATAAAAATATTTAAACTCATACTTTCTAACCGAGTAGGTCAACTCGGGAGCAAAACCCGCTTTTCAAGCAAAAAAATGAACTTGAAGAATCAAAGTTCTAGGCATTTCAAAACCTTACTCCAAGGATTTTGCCCCATTTTAAACCAACCCATATGCTCAAAAAATCGACCAAAATTCTAGGAAATTTAAAACCACACCACCCCCCCAAAAAAAAGAGTAAACACTATTCCCAAGTTAGCCCACTCCCTTTCTACCACTATATCACCACCAGATTTGAAGTGTGTATTGTCTAGAGAAACATGTGTGAAATTTTGACAAAAGATTGTAATTCACTTTTTTAAACAATGATATTTGAAAGAAACTAATGATATTTCTGGTCTGATTGACATGTGGATATCGTTCCAAAATCTCATTGTTAAGTAAAAACATTGTAAAGAAACATCAGTTTGTGGTGGATTTAGCAGAAGATTTGATTCATCGTGTAATGTGTTTTAAAAGATACAATTATTTTATTTTCCTGATAGCAGGTAGATATCCTTCCAAAATCTCATCGTGTAACGGGTTTTAAAAGAAACCATTACTTTTCTGACAAGTGGTGGATATCCTTCCAAACTAACCGGAGGTGCGGATAGGAGAGCGCTAACTAAGAAGCTGGAAAATATGAAATGCAGGCTTGTACAATCTGGGATAAACACAATTTAAACTATTTGGCTTTTCGGTAAATTAGATCCTGGAAAAAATGGAACTCACCATAAATTTGAGTGCCCCGGCTTGGACATCACTGCATTAATGGCATTTTCCAGGGATAATATCCTTCGAAAATAAATAACCTTGCATTTAATTGGCCTTTCTACTTCCCCTTTTCTAATTCAGAGCCACCAATGTTTAGCGGAGAAGAGGAGCTTTGTGGAGGGAGGAAGATGGCAGAGGTGGAAGAGGAGTACTTAGGCCCAACAGGGTTATATGAATTGCCTGAGGATACCAGAGAAGAGATATTGGCATTGCTGCCACTTGAATGCCTCTGCAGATCTCGCAACGTTTGCAAGGACTGGAATGCTCTCTTCTCATCCACTAAATTCATAACTAGTAGATGGGCTGAGGAGCCTCCAAATAAAAAGCCATGGTTTTTTCTGTGCAAACTCAATTCCCAAATGGGTAATTGTTCAACCGATTCTTCCGCATATTGTTTCTACACACGGACATGGAAGACCGACATCTCGCTCTCCTTCCTTTCAGAGGGAGATGAAAAGGTGAAGTATAGATCTTATTACTCTGGATCGGCCCAAGGCCTGTTCTTGCTGGATATCCCTGACGGTAGATATGCCGTCTGCAATCCTCTCACCCAAGGATTTTTTAAACTCCCCCCCATGTCATCCATAGAGGTCCTTCTGACGAAAGGCATTGTGGCCTGGAATGTGGGCAATCAAGAGACCTACAAAGTGGTGGCTGTGGGATTGTCCCGTGGGAGTAATGTAATGATAGTGGAAATCTATGACTCCTCTAAAAAGTCATGGGGGATAGCTGGACACCTGCCCGAGAATTTGGACCATTTCGGTCTATCGCGGGGTATTGTCTTCTGCGATGGCTTCTTCTACTGTATAAGAGTCAATCGCTCGGCCGAGATGGGTGTTTTGGCTATACCATGTGGGCTAAGCTGCTCACCTGTGAGTCGCGGATTCTACTCGCTGGGGGCGTAGGCCAAAAGAGGGGCTCCTCTTTGTACACTGAAAGATTATTGAGCTCGTTTTGTGGGAGTTTCATGACTCAAACTCTTACTGCTGGAATGAGATCGCAAGAATTCCTCCGTCACTGTACGAAGTTTTCAAGAGGAATTCGTAATTTGATTCGTTTGAGTGCGTAGGAGTGGGAGATTGCATGTGCTTCACATCCGGGCGATGTATGGATGTAGTTGTTTACAATTTAAGCGAAGAGACATGGACTTGGCTTCCAACGCGCACAAGTATAGATAGAGGGTATGGGCATCCACGTGTCATGGCCTTTAAGCCTTGGCCTTTAAATCTAGGCCCAATATGAAGGTCGGGTCCTAATTCTGTATAAGTGGAATGTGCACAGGCTTGTTCGTGTTAATGTGAGTGCAGTGACAGTGGTTTTTAGTGTTGTTTTATTTTTTGTTTTGTTGGTCTGAAATTTGTTTTTGGTGTCATTGTGTGGGGATTAGCTGATCAATAATCCGGTTTCTTCAACTGACTGCGACCTGTGCATGTTAAACGTAAAGAAGAGCGGGTTGTTGTCTCCATATTTACAAAAAGAGAAGAGCGTGAGATGCTACTCGTGAAGTCATCTCGAAGTGA
This sequence comes from Picea engelmannii, assembly GCA_009831015.1. Lineage (NCBI taxonomy): Eukaryota > Viridiplantae > Streptophyta > Pinopsida > Pinales > Pinaceae > Picea > Picea engelmannii. The sequence continues at coordinate 443,549 of ML789185.1, forward strand.
CGCCAATCACTAGTTGGAGCTATCCTGGGCGACGTCACTAGTTGGAGCTATCCTAGGCGACCTACGGTTACGAGGTGCAGCCAACCAGAGGGGAGCAAGTCGCTATGCTCCATTTCCTTCTTGATCAAGCAGCTTCCGCAAGAGATGTTGCGAAAAATTCATATTCCAAATGGCGTGGTGTTTTTCATTCTGAATTTTGCCACTTCTTCCTCCTATTCCTATTTACTCGAGTTCGTAAAAAGCAATGAAAGGCAACTATATTAATTTGTTTGTATTAGTTATATTAATTAGTGGGAATGTATTTTTTTGATTGTAAAATTTATATGAAGGAGAACCAATTAATGTACAGAGTAATATGATTTAAATCGGTGGTTTTTAACGTTCTTTGGTGCCAAGGGAACACATCACAGATCTATCAGATGTTTGGAGATTTTTGTTGTACTTCGGTGCTTCAAGATCATCAGCGACAGGTTGTACTTTGTGTATTGTTTAAAGAAGGTCAGTTGTATGATTAAGTACTGAAAATATCCAGTAATTAGATCATCGTCTTTTTCAGAGATGGTAGTGTATTCATAGGATAATTGAGTATTGAGATTGTCCTTCGGCAAGTCCAGAAGCGTCGGTTGTACAAAGAACATCAAAGATGGTCAGAAGCAGTTTTATCTGTGTTGTATGAAGTGGTAGCTCGAAGATGATGGGAGAGAAAGAGGGTGTCTATGAAGTTGAGAGATGGGTGTAAGTGCGTATGAGGACAGTCAAACAAAGACATATGACAAATTTTGTAATCATGATTTCAGTATTGTAAGTTTTTTGAATGTAAGCATTAAAGGAGGGTGTTGAAATAATACTTACAATAGATTGGTTTGGATTTGGTTTGAATACGTGTAATATTTTGTGTAATATAAGTAATAAGAATATCATTTTGTTGTGTAATCTTGTGTAAACTTTAATTAATATTTGTCTATTTAGTTGCATATATGGGATAAACAATGTTTCCTTTGAAACTTCCCATGGTTTGGAGACTCTCAATGAGTTCACTTAAAATTTGTTTTCTTGTGATGTCTAGGAATATGAATTAAATATGTTCATGATATTAGATTTTCGATCCATTTGAAAGAATATGGACTTAATAAATATTTGTCACTGCAGTGTTCATGATTGGTTCTAATGTCCAACTATAAAAGAGAATATGGAGTGTTATATGAAAGTAATGGAATATCACGTATAGATAGTTAGTATTAAAAGAAGAGAAAAACATTATTTCTTTGTTTTTTAGATAAAAAATAATATTTTTTTTCCTACCTAAAAAATAAAAATCCTATGTATGTTGGATTTTCATTGCCATGGTTAATGGTTGATTGCATCATATCCCATGCTATTTCTTTAAAAAGGCACTTCACACTGATATTGTCTTTTATTACTGGACTGTTCTATGTAAATAATAATAAGATAAGGTAACAAGTTTTCATGTGCTTACCATTTCTTTTGTCCTTAGGTGCAGCTATGTGTAACTTTTATGGCTTATGCACACTTATAATGAACTCTCATTTGTTTTATGTGCTTACCACCTTTTCGTCTTTTCATTTGTGCTTACCACCTCTTATACCTTATTACATTTTTGTCTTACTCACTTTTGATTTTTCATATGAGATAATGTTGTATATGAAAATATATTATTACAATGATGAGTGTTCCATATATAGAGAATATATGGTGTCCTGTTAGAGCGTTAGTTGTAGTTTTGGAAAAACCCGACCCAACCACAAAGAAAGTGCTACAACTTGGGAATCCTACCCCCAATGTCACCTCGGTGTAGGTCCCACACTTCAAGGGTGACTAGGTCACTCAAGGGAGATGATCTCGGTGACCCTAGTGGGAATGAGATGGATATGGATATAGATGGAAGTGAAGACCCTAGAGGTCAAATCTAAGTGGAGTGAAATGTGGGAAGAGATGCCTAGTAAGTCAAGCGACTTTTTCCCCAAAGGTATAATACTTTTCCAGATGATTGTACATGCCTAAGACACAAGAAAATCCAACTTGCAATGATGTATGTTAGTATGGATCAACAAGTTAAGCTAGTTGCCCCTAATTTGCAGAATAGATGACAGTTTATATCAGCAAGTAAGGCATTCAAATCAGCATGTAAAGCATAAGATCAATCAACAATATTATCAATTTGTATGGGAATCAATTATGACTGAAAAAATGGCACTTTAAGGCTGGATAAAGCAAGATGTTATAACATGTATTTTTTGTAGAAAATTGCAGCCTTGGTGGTAGCGACAGTGGCGCTAGGTTTGGCATCGATAATCTGCTTCCCTCCTTCTAAATTTGATTCAGAGTTAGAATCTTCCTATGACTCAGAGGCTTTCATATCGACCACTAGTGACTGCTTAGAGCGACATTCTTCAGTGTCGTGCCAAGGGATTTTATGGTATTCACACCATTTTCTCGTGTCCTTCGACTTCTCATTACCCTTCTTGGGTTGCAGATTGGACTAGTTTTTCTGAGAGTGGCCATCTTTGCTTTGTCCCTTATTTTGTGGGTTGGGGTCGCCTTTTCCCTACTTCGACTATGAGGAGTTTGCAGATCCAAAATTTCGCCTCTTCTACTTAAATTTCTGCTCGATCTTGATAGCATATCTATAAGCCGCACCTAATGATGCGATGTCCAGAAAATACATTTTTGTTTGAATGTATCTATGCAGAAAACCGTGGTATTTGAGCACCAGATGTCATTCAGAGTATTTGATACTCAATTTGGTGTGCAGGGTATGAAAAATATTGGAGAAATATGGTATTGTTTGGTCCCTTTCCTGACACAGCGTGGTCCATCTTGTGTATTGGTCCTCGTATCTTCCAACATGGTAGTATTTTTATTTAATGGCATCCCTGAAGGAATCCCATGTGGGGGCGACCACAAATATTGCAGATTCCTCTATGGCCCTTTGCTCAGAGTAAGTATCCCAACATTCCATAGCATGGGGGATGACCTTGAGGAGTGAAAAAGTAATATTTTCCCTATCGAAAAAATCGTGGACCGAAAAATACCCTTCGAGTGGATTCAACCATTTATCTACAACATCCACATCTATTAGTTCTTCAAATAATGGAATATCAAAATTTACTTATACCTTGAAGGGGGTTGCATGGCCGCTTGATGAAGATGTGTATCTTGTGGGTAGCCGCTGAAGGATCTCGTCCCCCATGAGTTTTTGTCAAGATCAGCGTGGTCGATCTTGCAAAGGCTCGACTGGTTCGAATCCCAACTTCTTGTACCCAGATCTTGTCAGGGACATGCACGAAGAAAAATAAATGAAAACCAACCTCGCTCTAATACCACTGATCCAGATTTATGAACGAAACGAAATGAATAACAAACTGAATACAATAACACATAGATGCAGAGAACAACAATAGATATTCAGTGAACAATAACTTCTATTGAATAAATAAAATAGGTTGAAACTGTAACACTGCAGAACTGAAAATAACTTGCTCGAACGGTGGTAACTATCTCTGAGAAGAGATGTGGCTACTACACACATTTTTCTTAGAAGAATGATTACAATGAGGCTCCACGTTCATTTTTAACATTACTCATGAATTCAAAAACCCTAGACATCCAAAAACCTGACCCTAGGAGATCAAACGTCAAAATTTATGTGAGCCCTAATGGGTAAGTTGGTACCTCAACTTCCCGAGATCGTAACTTTTGCATATGAACTTTGTTTTAGGCGTGTGATAGCCCATTGGAAAGGTATTTTCGAGAAATGCACATTATTCCATCAAACTCTGACTTCGTCTACAGTTTGACTGTGACAAGCCAAAAATCAACATTGTTTAGGGCTCCAAAACAACCCTGGAAATACAAAAATATGTACTGACATGAAAAATTCCAAAATAAGTCAGTTGGAATAAGTGAGAGGCCACCAATATCCACATGGATGCTGTGTAGGGCTTAACGATAGCTCCGGAAGTGCAGAACCTACAATTACAAAGAAATTTTATCATTATAGAGAAATGTGTTGAACTAAAAATTGTCAAGAGGAGCCAGTTGGAATAGGTGGGTGGCCACCAATATCCACCTAGATCAATATAGGAGAAGATGATTGCTAGGGACATTCACCTATGTTTAGACATGTCATGTAGTTAGTATCCACAAGACTTTATCTAGCTCATCCTTAAAGGGGTGTCCAATCCCTTGGGGATGATTAAGCTATGTCATCTTGGACCATACTTGACATATCGAGGTTCCCTCGTGAAACCAATGTCTCATTTAACTCATGAACTATTTTCATACTAGACATCTTGTGGTTCCCTTGTGGAACACATATCTAAGACATATTGAAGTTCCCTCATGGAACCAATGTCCCCCAAGACATATTGAGGTTTCCTTATGAAACCAGTGTCTTGGTTCCTTCATCTGACCATCTGAGGCACGTCAGGATGATGTCCACATTCCCCCATACTAGTCCACACATGACTCTCTAGGGAGAATGTCTCACGCTTATTGCCTCAAACATCAGCGCTCCCTCTTAACTATGAAAGTATCTTTCAACGATGTCTTCATCTAGTAGTCCATTGAATAGTCTGCAATCAACTAGTAGAACACAAATACTGCCATGTCATCGATATCTCAAATCATTTGTCACAGTCTCTGCGGTCAAGAAATAACACACAACTACTTCCAAGCAATCAGGTAGTTTCCATGACAATAAGCTAGCAACACACATGTAGTGTCCCCAAGGCCGAGCCCCATTACAGATCATGTTTTATGCAAAGAATTTTAAATGTGTTCTATAGGCTGGTGAGCCAAGTCTTATATAAGCTATAGGCTTATGTGTTTTGTTAGGCTAGGGAGCCTAAGTGTTGAAGGCCAGGAGCCTGTTGATGTACTTGTATGTATGCAGATCAATTAATAAAATATAAACACCGCCAGTGCAGACCGACCACAAGGAATGAGTGATGGGGGACTGAGCGTCCACAGAGTGGGCAAGGAACTAGGGGCTGGAAGGTGGGAAAGGGGCTGAGTGATGAGCCTAGGGGCTAAGCCTAGGGGGCTTAGGCCTGGAATAATATTTTAATATTATTTCCTAAAAATCCATGTGCACATTATTTTATCCTAAGTCCTTTTGGAAGGACCCGTGATTTCCCAAGTGGTGGGAGGAAGGCGTACGGATGGAACGCATGTAGTTCCCAGGGTGACAAGTGTCAACCCTGGTGCATGCAAATAAAACAGAGGCAGTAAGCCATGAGGGGGGTTCTCATCCATTCAATCCGTCTGCCCTGAGCGAGAGCTGAGTGGGAAGCCAGTCTGCAAGAGACCTTTGTGTAATCCTGATACAGAAAAGAAAGCCTGTGTTTTGTCCTGAAGAATCCGTGTACACCCCTGTCCAGTGAGGGTGGAGTCTATATCTGTCTCTGAGAAATACCATGAGTGCATTTCCTGAACCGGAACCCTGTGTTGAACTCGAGTGGAAGATTCCTTATTGTTGGGGAAAAGCTCAGCTAGCCTGTGTGTGGAGCCTGATCATCCAGTGATTGCTGAACCATTTTGGGAAGCCTTTGTCTGTGTTTCCCGTGGTTTGTTGTGACTGCGCAGTATTGGACTGTGTGAGGCTTGTTGGCCTGTGAGCGACTCCTCCAGGTGAGAGAGTGCGCAGAGGGAGAATAGAACTCCTGGAAAAAATCCCTGTAGCTACCATAAAGCCCAGAGACTTCCGGTCCGGTCTGTTCCTGTAACCCAAGGTAAGGGAGACTGGCAGCCGAAGGACTGTCTAGGTGACAGAGAAGGTGCACTCTCCTGGGGTGGAGTAGGCATGTGGGGAATGAGGGTCTGTGGGTAGTGAGCGTGGGAGATTCTTGGGAGAGCTTTCTTCCTGGTGGTTGTGTATGTGCTATCTTCCTTGTAACCTCAACCTGAGTCTAGATTCCTTGCCTTGGGGTGGAGCTCGGTCCCAGCTCGGGGGTGACCCACTGTTGAGCTGGTGAACAGTGTGGTCTAAGGCTGGGAGGTTCGTGGGAGGCCTGCACTTGGTTGGTGAAATTCTACAGTCGTTAAAAGATAAGTATCTGAATTATGCTTTTATCACATTTGGCATGACTGTGCTATTCATGTATCATGTTTTCCGCTGTGTAAATGAGTTACTGTGGAATGCAATGGAATGTTTAATTATAGAAGTAACTAGATATGTTTCACTCTGTAATTTAAATGTGTTTAATTGTGTTAAATGCATGCGCTTATAATGTCTGTATAAATTATGTAATCATTCATGTATAGAATGGTAACTGAGGGGTTTGGAAACCTGGGTAGTGTAAAAAGGTACACTACAAATTGGTATCAAAGCTAAGGTTTCGACACTGAGCCTAGATGGGCCAGTGGAGTGGTCTTTGGACCGAAAATGTGAAGAGAAATTGGGCCTGGAATGGCCAATTTCGCACGTTGGTTGTTCCAGTGTGTCAAGTAGTTGCTTGACCGCGTTACAAGCTCAGGAGGTTTAGCGGTGCAGTGAAAACCGCAGCTGGTATGGTCTATGACCATAGGGAGACAGGTCTCTACACCAATGGTGTTAGAACCGTCGGATTTGTTCGGGAGGGAAGGCGAACCCTTGTAACCGTCAGATCTGGAGAACGTTCACGAGGTTTAAAACCTTTGGATACTGCACAGGAGTTTAAACTCGGGAGGATCGTGAGTCGTAAGATCCCTGTGGGATTACCCATCAACCATCTGAGTTGACGGAAGTTGCGCAGAGTTTAAGTCCTCATGGGTAGAGGAGAAGCCCGGAGAGGCATCGGGATTTTACCATCGGAGTCTCAGGAATGTAGAATCGCGATCCGCGATATCCCGACAGGTGCTCAGAACCGTCCATCAGCAAGGACACGTGTCAGAATATTCCATAGAGTCGGAGGTTGGAGAATTGGAAGTCCCGAGCACATGACAACGGGAATCGCGATATTCCAATACGCGATTTCCCGATGGGTGAAAGGACAGAGTGGGGACCACCAGGGTTAGAGTGGAGGACAAATGTCACCCCACATCGGAGTTCGAAACTTTGTAAGTTCCGGGAAAAAGTGCAGTGAGGTGTCGATATCGCGAAATGCGATTTCCCGATTGTCAAAGGAGTGTGGGCCATAGCCAGAGGGCTATCACGGACGGAGTCCATCGGATTTTGGGAAATTGGGGATTCCGCTGTCAAGCGTTTTGGCACATTCAAATTTGCGAAACCCCGAACCCCGATAAGGGAAAAGGCCGGGGTCACGAGTCAACGGTCACATGATGTAGAGCCCATGGCAGGGGCTAACGCTTAATGGAACACGTCGGAAGTCGGAGGATCGGGAGTTCCGAGTACGTCAGCATCACGACATCATGAACTCTGAAACCCCAAAGAGAGCTTCGAGTACGATCATGGGGTAGAGGTCACATGGACCTAGGCTTAACCGCGAGGGGTTAAGGAAAAAAGGCACATCGGAAATCGAGATTTCGAGAAATCTGATGATATGAAACATGCTTCTCATAAAACCGTGAATCACGATATTGTGACGTGATTAACTTAACCCTTAAACCTTTTTAATTCTGAATTAAGTAATTTAAGTTGACTACTGTCTTACGGAGGTTGGTCGTATGGTGAGGGTATAGCCCGGAGGGCTAGCACGGACGGAGTCCATCGGAAATCGGGAATCGGGGATTCAAACCACCAGAACATTTCCAGATTCAAAATCCCGATAAAGGTAACCCCGATAGAAGGAAGGGAAACCTTGAAGAGTTTCCTGTGGGAGGAGAAGTTTTCCGATAGGGATATAGGAGAATTTCAAGAAACCCGACAAACACAGAGCCAGACAGAAGCTCCGAAAACTTGTGAAGTTGAAATGTCTTTCGTTTTTGCTCGTAATAGTTATAAACATTGTGGATTATTCATGAAGTTTAATGGCCTGACAATTTTTGAATTGGATTGCACAGAGTGCATGTTTAGAATACAACAAAGGCCAAAACTCCAGTTAATCAACACCGAGCATGGAGTGGGGAAGAGTGAAAATTATCCCTGAAATGGAAGACGAACGAGAAGGAAAGGATGTTAACCTGGGAGTCGAAGGATCAAACTCTAATGGGCATGGAAAAGAGATGGATAAGGAAGGACATATGATGAAAATCATTGAAGGGATGCAAAGAGAGGCCAAGGAGCGCTGAGTTGATAGCCGAAAACTCATGAAAGTCAGGGATCGGCAAGGGAAATTAAACTTAAAATTCTTGCAGAGTCTGGAAAGAATAGAGAAGAAACTTGAGAAGGGAAGAGACTCAGGTACGATGGAGAGTCACAGAACTCATGGGAGGAGAAGCAGATCGAGAAGCGGTAGCCGACATCACAGTCGCTCCCAAAGACGTTCTGACAGTAAGACACACAGTAGTTCAAGTCCGTCTCCTACCAGAAAACATCAAAAATATGGAAGGGAGGAATTGAAAGGAGAGATGAATAAAATTAAACCTCCAACATTTGATGGAGAGCATAAGAAGGAGGAAGATGCTGAAACTTGGTTGTTGGGCATGAAGAAATACTTCCAGCTGCAGAATTATTCTGCTCATGCAGAGGGAAGAATTGCAATGTACCAGCTGAAAGGAAAAGCGTCCATGTGGTGGGATCAATTTGTGCAGGTGCAACACATCAGAGAGAAAGAGGTCACGTGGAAGGAGTTTAAGAGATATTTCAAGAGGAAATACCTGACTAGAAGATACTATGATAGGAAGATGAAGGAGTTCTTTGAACTCAAGCTAGGCAGCATGACCATTGATGAGTATGAGTGAAGTTTTCTGGAACTGTTGAAGTATGTTCCATTCATCAAAGATGAGGCTGTCAAAATTCAGAGGTATCTGAGTGGACTGCCACCTTCTATTGGTGAAAAAATTCAATACGATGATCCTAAGACCATGGAAGAAACCATAAGAAGGGCGAAATGCCTATACGAACAGCAGAGAGAAAAGCCTACCTTTCGAAAGGCTTGGGATAACCAGAAGAGGTTTAAGAAAGAACAGAGGCAGAAGGGAAGCAAGCCTTCCTTTTTCAGAAACAGTCCTTGGGGATAGTCATCTTTTAAAGAGCCCAGTAAAGCTGAAGGGAGTGAGCAAATGCCATGGCCTCCAACCATGGAGTGTTGGGGATGTAAAGGGAATCATCGATACAGGGACTGCCCCCATAGGAAAGACAAAGCAAGAACTGTCCACACTGTTCAGCAAGCTGAAACAGTGGAGGATATGGGCAGCAGAATGCCGAGGATCTACGTAGCCCTGGACAACAAGCAAGCAGAATTTCAATCACACATGATTGAAGTGGAAGGTATGATCAACAACCGACCACTAGTTATTTTAATTGATTCAGGGGCTAGCCATAGTTATGTAGATCCTAAAGTGGTGGAAAGTTTGCATCTAACAAGAAGCAAACATGAGAAGTCTTGGTTAGTACAGTTAGCCATAGGGACCAAGAGGAAGGTCACTGAATTGGTTGAGTCCTATTCAGTAGACATGAAAGGAACGAGCACTAAGGCTGAATTGAACATTCTGCCCTTAGGCTCGTACGATTGCTTAATTGGGATGGACTGGTTGGACCAGCACCATGCCCTTCTGGATTGTCGAAACAAGAGATTTACATGTCTGGACGAAGAGCGAAATCAGGTAACAGTCCAAGGAATTCCCAGAGCCGTGGCTGTGAGGGAAATCTCAGCCATGCAGCTGAAGAAATGTTACTGGAAAGGCTGTCAAATAATTGCAGCTCGAGTGGAAGAATTATTCCAAGATGTGGTCTCGAGATTGGAAGACCACAGGGTGCTCAAAGAATTCGAGGACGTGTTTCAGGAGGTGCCTGGACTACCTCCAAAGAGGGACATCGATTTTTCTATAAATCTGATGCCTGGAGCAGCTCCAATTTCAAAGGCTCCTTATAGAATGAGCACACCCGAGCTAAGGGAATTTCAACTACAGCTCGAAGAGCTGTTAAAGAAAGGGTACATTCATCCCAGCGTGTCACCGTGGGGAGCCCCAGTCTTATTTGTAAAGAAGAAAGACGGAACGTTGAGGCTGTGCATTGACTTTCGGCAGCTGAATAAAGTCACTGTCAAGAACAAATATCCTCTGCCAAGGATTGATGATCTTTTTGATCAGTTGAAGGGTGAAAAAGTATTTTCGAAGATAGATCTTCGAGCTGGATATCATCAAGTGAGGATAAAAGATGAAGACATTAGTAAGACCACCTTCAGAACAAGGTATGGTCACTATGAGTTTACAGTGGTGCCGTTTGGACTGTCCAACGCGCCTGTTGTTTTCATGTGTCTAATGAATGGAGTGTTCAGAAATTATCTGGAAAAGTTTGTCATAGTCTTCTTGGACGATATCTTGGTGTACTCCAAGACAGAGGAAGAACACGAACAACATCTTGGAATGGTGTTGCAGGTGTTGAGAGAACACTAGCTCTACGCAAAACTGAGCAAGTGCTCATTTTACCAAAAACAGATCCATTATCTGGGACACATTATTTCTGAAGAGGGGATCGTTGTGGATCCTGAGAAGGTACAGGCCATTCAAGAGTGGCCAACACCAAGAAATGTGACAGAGGTTAGATCCTTTACGGGTCTGGCAGGTTATTATAGGAGGTTCATAGCCAGATTTTCAAGGATAGCTCATGCTATCACTTCCTTGCAAAGGAAGGAGAAGAAGTTCTAGTGGATTGAGCAATGTGAGAGCATCTTCCAGCAATTGAAGCAGCTGCTCACTAGTGCTCCAATCCTAAAGATTGCTGATCTTTAGGAAAGTGCATGAATTACATGCTACAACCATTAGCATGTACAAAATTGAGTTGAAAGACAGAATTATGGAAGCTGCTAGTGCTGATTTGCAGTATAGAAATCTTGTAGCAAAGCTACAGCAGCATGAAAAACCACAGATCGAGAAAGGTTATACCTTGGAAACTGATAGTCTACTTCTGCATAAAGACAGAGTGTATGTACCTAATGACAGAGAATTGAAGCTGACAATTCTAAAAGAAATGCATAATGTGACTTATGCTGGTCATCCTGGATATTAAAAGACTGTGGCAGCAGTCAAAAGCCATTATTTTTGGCCAGGTATGAAGAAGGAAATTGCTGAATACATCGCTAGATGTATGGAATGCCAGAAGGTCAAGGCTGAGCACAGACACCCATCAGGGTTGTTGCAACCTTTACCTATTCCTGAGTGGAAATGGGAAGTGGTAACAATGGATTTTATCACAGGGTTGCCCAGGACAAGCAAGCAGCATGATTCAATCATGGTGGTGGTGGACAAGCTTACTAAAGCTGCCCATTTTATTCCGTTGAAAACCACCCACAGAGCAGCAGATGTTGCTGATATCTTTATAAAAGAAGTTGCACGCTTGCATGGAATTCCTAAGACAATTGTGTCTGATAGAGATCCGAAATTCACTTCGAATTTCTGGAAGGGACTGTTCAAGGGATTCAGAACGAATTTGAACTTTAGTACTGCATATCATCCCGAGTCTGATGGCCAGACAGAGAGAGTAAATAGAGTAATAGAAGACATGCTGAGAATGTATGTGATCGATAAACCATCAAGGTGGGAAGACTACCTGCATTTGGTAGAATTCACCTACAACAATGGGCATCATGCATCACTGAAGATGAGCCCATTCGAAGCACTGTATGGTAGAAAGTGCAACACTCCAGTGAGCTGGGATAATCTAGCTGACAGGGTAGTAGTAGGACCCGAACTACTCAAAGAAATGGAAGATCAAATGATAAAAATCAAGCAGAATCTGAAAGCTGCCCAGGATAGGCAGAAAAGTTACGCTGATAGTAACATAACCCATAGAGAATTAAAAGTGGGTGACCATGTTTTCCTGAAAGTGAAAACTAACAGGAGTTCCCTGAAATTGGGAAGTTGCACCAAGTTGGCAGCAAGATTTTGTGGGCCATTTGAGATCCTGGAAAGGATTGGGCCAGTTACATACATGCTTGCATTACCTGCATCTATGACTGTACATAATGTGTTTCATGTTTCATTTCTTAAGAAATATGTACCTGATGCTAATCATGTTATTGATTGGACTGTGATCCAGGTGGAACCAGAAGGTGTCCTGCAAGTGCATCATGTGCGCATATTGGACAGGAAAAACAAGCAGCTCTGTAATCGAGCTATAGATCTTGTAAAGGTCCAGTGGACCTGGTACGGTCCTGAGGACGCGACATGGGAGCATGAAGAAGTAATGCGGGCAGAGTACCCGCATCTTTTTGAAAATTTTGAAAGACTTGCAGAGACAGTGTGAGTTGCACTGAGGATAGTGCAAAAATAAGGGGAGGGGGATTGTAGTGTCCCTAAGGCCGAGCCCCGTTACAGATCATGTTTTATGCAAAGAATTGTAAATGTGTTCTATAGGCTAGTGAGACAAGTCTTATATAAGTTGTAGGCTTATGTGTTTTGTTAGGCCAGGGAGCCTAAGTGTTGAAGGCCAAGAGCATGTTGATGTACTTGTATGTATGCAGATTAATTAATAAAATATAAACACCGCCAGTGCAAACCGACCATGAGGAATGAGTGATGGGCGACTGAGCGTCCACAGAGTGGGCAAGGAACTAGGGGCTGGAAGGTGGGAAAGGGGCTGAGTGATGAGCCTAGGGGCTAAACCTAGGGGGCTTAGGCCTGGAATAATATTTTAATATTATTTCCTAAAAAGCCATGTGCACATTATTTTATCCTAAGTCCTTTTGGAAGGACCCGTGATTTCCCAAGTGGTGGGAGGAAGGCGTATGGATGGAACGCATGCAATTCCCAGGGTGACAAGTGTCAACCCTGGTGCATGCAAATAAAATAGAGGCAGTAAGCCGTGAGGGGGGTTCTCAGCCATTCAATCCGTCTGCCCTGAGCAAGAGCCGAGTGGGAAGCCAGTCTGCAAGAGACCTTTGTGTAATCCTGATACAGAAAAGAAAGCCTGTGTTTTGTCCTGAAGAATCCGTGTACACCCCTGTCCAGTGAGGGTGGAGTCTGTATCTGTCTCTGAGAAATCCTGTGAGCGCATTTCCTGAACCGGAACCCTGTGTTGAACTCGAGTGGAAGATTCCTTGTTGTTGGGGAAAATCTCAGCTAGCCTGTGCATGGAGCCTGATCATCCAGTGATTGCTGAACCGTTTTGGGAAGCCTTTGTCTGTGTTTCCCGTGGGTTGTTGTGACTGCACAGTATTGGACTGTGTGAGGCTTGTTGGCCTGTGAGCGACTCCTCCAAGTGAGAGAGTGCACAGAGTGAGAAGAGAACTCCTGGAAGAAATCCTTGTAGCTGCCACAGAGCCCAGAGACTTCCGGTCCGGTCTGTTCCTGTCACCCAAGGTAAGGGAGACTAGCAGCCGAAGGACTGTCTAGATGATAGAGAAGGTGCACTCTCCTGGGGTGGAGCAGGCATGTGGGGAATGAGGGTCTGTGGGCAGTGAGCGTGGGAGATTCCTGGGAGAGCTTTCTTCCTGGTGGTTGTGTATGTGCTATCTTCCCTGTAACCTCAGCCTGAGTCTAGATTCCTTGCCTTGGGGTGGAGCTCGGTCCCAGCTCGGGGGTGACCCACTGTTGAGCTGATGAACAGTGTGGTCTAAGGCTGGGAGGTTCGTGGGAGGCTTGCACTTGGTTGGTGAAATTCTACAGCCGTTAAAAGATAAGTATCTGAATTATGCTTTTATCACATTTGTCATGACTGTGTTGTTCATGTATCATGTTTTCCGCTGTGTAAATGAGTTACTGTGGAATGCGATGGAATGTTTAATTATAGCAGTAACCAGATATGTTTCACTCTGTAATTTAAATGTGTTTAATTGTGTTAAATGCGTGCGCTTATAATGTCTGTATAAATTATGTAATCATTCATGTATAGAATGGTAACTGAGGGGTTTGGAAACCTGGGTAGTGTAAAAAGGTACACTACAACACAACTACTACAATTCCATCCAATAGAACATGACTGTGTTGATCCATAGTAGTACACAACTATCGTCCAGTGTGATGCAGGAGCATCACCAACATCAAGCGAGCCAGCGTGGAAGCAAAAGACAGCTGGACAACCACCCAGCGCAAATTTTGAAATTGTCTTAAATATTAATGCGTCACCCTTAAATGCGATAATTAATTAAAAGCACACTTGTAATGTTGTAAAATAGATCTTGAGCATCCCGCTCACGTCTGTGTTAGATAGAGGCATTTATGAAATTAAATGTAGGTAGATAGAATTTAATGAATAGATTAGACAGTTTTAGAGCGCAAGGGGGAAACGGGATATAGACACCCTCACTTGTACATTGTAACATTAGCCTGAGAGTATAGGAGACACAGAGAGGTGTGGAAGAACACCCATGTACAGATCTTGAATTAATAGAAGGAAATTGATTCAAATTCATGGCATTGTGTTATTCTCTGTGTATGTATGTTAATTGATATGCTCATAGATGTTTACTTCATGTTATACATTTGTTTTATATGCTGTGTATGTGATTTCATGGTTTCGGTTTGAAGTCTGAAAGGAAGTAAGAATGAGTTTCAATTGTTTCTCTGTCTGAGCAAGAGTTCCTACAGGGAGTGCAGTTGAAGTTGTCCACAAGGAGTGCGTTGACAGAAGGCTTAGATAGTTTAACTTTTGTTCTCATTCACCCAGAAGTGCATTTGGGGCACAAGAGTTGTGCAAGGAGTGTGCACGCCAGGGAAAGTCTCAGGGTTGTGAACCTGAGCAAGCATTTGAAAGACTACTGATGTAGGTGTGCATAGAGTCGAAGGACTTCAACACTTGGAAGTGTTTGAAGGTTGTCGCAAGGAGTGCGTGAAAAGATTTTCTTTTCCAGGGACTTCAAAGCTGTGGAAAAGCTCGGGAAGGATAAGGCCTTCGAAGTTGTTGAAGGACAGCCAGGAGGGAAGTTGGGCCTGGAAGTGTTATGAAGGCGTCGTTAAGTTTGCGCCGCAGGTGAACAAGTTCATGGAGGAACACTTGGTCCATTCTGTAGAAATCGTCAGGGAAGGAACGGACGGTCAGAATTCTCCGAGGAGGATTCGCGAAAGTCCATGAGCCGTTAGATCTCGAGGAAGAGCAGGAGGGATACCGCAGGTATTTCCGGAGGGTCTAAGCTCAGGAGGGATAGAACCGTCGATCCAAGGCAGCAAAGGCCGTTGGATTCACACGTGGCCTCGTGTATCAGGGTTTCGTAAGTCGAAGTCCCGTAATTGTTGCAAAGGGAATCGCAAAATCGCGAACCGCGAAGTACCGATAGTGGAAAGTGCAGTGTGGGGCCAAGAGAGTCAAGTGAGGTGGACAGGTGGCGCGCTATCAACGCGTGAGTCAACTCTATTCATCGTTTCAGGATTTCGTGGGTTGAAGTTCCGAACATGGTGCATTAGGATTCGCGATACTGTGAAATCCGAAGTCTCGATGGAGTAGGGGTCATTGAAGAGTCAATCGCACGAGTGCATCGGCGTTTCGGCATATCGGGATTTGGGAGTCGGAGAGGTGAGTCATTCGACATCGCGATCTCCGAAATCGCGATAAGGGAAGTTCCGAAAAGGAGCGAGAGAAGGTCAGCGTTGACTGTTGTCGGGTTTCAGGGATCCAAGGACAGAGCCCATGACCATTTGATTCGCAAAGGTGTGAAATCCGATCTCCCAAGTACAAGGGGGGATTTCACGAGGTGAATTGTGGGTGAAGATTTCCCGATAGGGAAATAGAAGAGCTATTCAAGAGTTCTTCGGGCCGAAAAGGGAGAAGATCCTGAGGACGTGGACCTTTCGACCCACAGGTTGAGGAGGGCTGCGTCAAGGTTTGGTATCAGAGCACAGAAAGTTTCTTTGCTCTCTGTAGCAGAGAAGAGAAGGATTCGTCATGCCACCAAGGAGAAGGGATAGACAATCACCCGATCCAGAGGATAGGGAAATGCCGAGAAGAAGACGTAGGCAGATGCAAAATCTAGAAATGGAGAGAGAGATGCGTGATCTACGAGCTAGACTCGAAGACATGGAAACAACACAAAGGCGTACAGTCAGTGCTGGGGATCTTAGTGATTCTGAGAGTGAGGTTGAAGCTGAACATGAAGAAGAAGTTGCAGCCGAAGATGCAGCAAACGAACATTTGATGAAAGCTATTGCAAGGATGGGTGCAAGAGCGAAAATGGACATTCCAGTTTACAAGGGAAACTTGGATGTAGAGGAGCTTCTAGACCGAATTAGAGCTCTAGACACATACTTTGACTATGAAGAAGTCGAAGAGGACAAGAAGGTCAAGCATGCTGTCACAAGGTTGAAAGGACATGCAACATTGTGGTGGGATGAACTACAAGTTGACAGATGCTGCAAGGGCAAGCAAAATATCAAAAGCTGGGATAGGATGATTGCCAAGATGAAAGCAAAATTCATCCCCAGAGACTACCAGATCACTCTGTTCAGGAGGATGCAGAACCTGAGGCAGAAGCTGATGTCAGTGAAGGAATACACTGAAGAATTCTACAAACTGAACATCAGGGCAGGTCATCGGGAGAGTGATGATGAAAAAGTAGCCAGATACATGAATGGCCTGAGATACGATATCCAGGATGAGATGAGCATGCTAACCATCCGAACGGTGGAAGATGCTTATCAATTGGCTCTGAAAGCTGAAGAGAAGCTGAGCCGAAAGCAGAGTCAAAGGGGCCGAGGCAGAAGTCAGCCCAGAGGAAAATCAGTTGCCCAGGATAGAAACCAGAATCCCAAAGAAGACTAGAAGAAACCTCATACTCAAACTGAGAGAGGTGGAACCTCACAGCAAGGAAAATATGCTAAACAGAGAGGACAACATACTGAGCAGAGAGGGGATTATGCTGATAATAATACTTTTCCTCATACTAGAGGTAGAGGAGGAGAAAGAGGTGGAGTGATAAAATGCTTCACATGTGGAAAGAATGGGCACAAGTCCTATGAGTGTCCAGATAAAAAGAAAGAAGGAGGAGAAGCTCACATCACCGAAGCACAGAAGCGGGATGTTGAGGCAGAAGATGTTGAAGGTGGAAGATCGTTGATGATGCGAAAATCTCTTTTGACACCAGAGAAGGAGGTGGAGAGTTCAGTCCAAAGGAACAGACTTTTCTGGACTACTTGCAAAACCAAGGATAGGGTGTGCAAGGTTATTGTAGACAACAGAAGCACTGATAATCTCATTTCAACCGAGATGGTAGAAAAGTTGGAGCTGGAGACGATTGATCATCCGAGCCCGTACATAATTTCTTGGTTGCAAAAAGGACATCAGGTAACTGTCACTAAACAGTGTTTAGTTGAATTTAAGATAGGAGGATATAATGATAAAATCTTGTGTGATGTTATTCCCATGGATGTTTGTCATCTATTGCTGGGTAGACCATGGCAATATGACAGGAATGTGATTCATGATGGGAGAATGAACACATACACCCTAGAGAAGAATGGGAGAACTCACATGTTGCTTCCAATCAAGGATAAGGAAGTGAAGCCTGAAGTAAGCAACGTTGTACTTCTCATGAGTGGGAAGGAACTTCTTACAGAGGTTAAGAAGAAAGAAGAACCACAATTCTTTGTGGTCAAGAAACCGAGGATTATTTTGACCAGCACAAGAGTTGATGATTTACCAGAAGAAATTCAGGAACTACTGGAAGAGTTCACTGATATAGTAGTGGACGAACTACCTCGTTCATTGCCACCGATCAGGAGTGTGAGTCATCATATTGATCTCATACCTGGAGCCAGTTTACCAAACAAAGCCGCGTACAGATTGACGCTGCAAGAGAATGAAGAGGTTAGAAGACAAGTCCAAGATTTGATGGACAAAGGATTGGTCAGAGAAAGCTTGAGTCCATGTGTTGTTCCAACAGTACTCAGTCCGAAGAAAGACGGAGGCTGGAGGATGTGTATTGACTCGAGAGCGATCAATAAGATAACCATCAGGTACATATTTCCATTGCTGAGAATGGATGATCTGATGGATTGCTTGAGTGGAGCAAAATATTTTTCAAAAATTGATTTGAAAAGCGGATATCATCAGATTCACATGAGAGAAGGTGATGAATGGAAGACAACATTCAAAACCAATGAAGGGTTGTATGAATGGCTTGTTATGCTGTTTGGCTTAACAAATGCGCCAAGTACCTTCATGAGATTGATGAATGAAGTCCTGAGGGAGTTCATCGGAAAATTTGTCATTGTGTATTTGGATGACATACTGATTTTCAGTAAATCAGTGGCTGAACACTTAAAGCATTTGGCTACAGTGATGAGGAGACTACAGCAGGAGAAGTTGTTGATAAATATGAAAAAATCCTCATTCATGAAGACGGAGCTCATTTATTTGGGATTTGTTATTTCAGCAGATAAATTGAGAATGGATCTAGAGAAGGTGGAAGTGATAAAAAATTGGCCATCACCGAAGAATATCTTTGAGGTGAGAAGTTTTCATGGATTGGCTAGTTTCTACCGAAAGTTCATCAAGAATTTCAGTGGAATTAGTGCAGCAATGATGGACACAGTGAAGAAGCGACATAAGTCTTTTCACTGAACAGAAGAAGCTGAGGAGAGTTTTAACCTGTTGAAGAGGAAGATTATGGAACAACCAATTTTGGTGTTGCCTGATTTCCGAAAGACATTTCAGGTGAAATGCGATGCAAGCGGATTTGCAATAGGGGCAGTCTTGAGTCAGGAAGACAGGTTGGTTGCATATTTCAGCGAGAAGCTAAATGAAGCGAAGGTGAAGTACTCCACGTATGATAAGGAGTTTTATGCCATCATTCAGGCATTGAAGAAATGGAGGCATTATTTGATCCCGGAAGTATTTGTCTTATACAGTGATAACCATGCATTACAGTTTGTGACTGAATAGGAAAAGTTGAATCAGAGACATGTAAAATGGGTTGAGTATATGCAGAATTTCACATTTGTGATTAAACATATTTCTGGTACTGCTAACAAAGTTGTTGATGCTTTGAGCAGGAAGTGTTTGCTGTTGCAGGAATTCCGAGTCAAAACATTGGTTTTTGATGATCTCAAGGACATGTACGTAGATGATCCAGATTTTAAGGAAGCGTATGAAGCAGCTGAGAATCCAGTTCTCAGAGACAGAAGCCAATGGGCCAAATACATAATCCAGGAAGGATTGTTGTTCAAGGGAAATCAACTGTGTATTCCGAATTGCTCCATGAGGGAGAATCTACTGAAGGAGAAACATAGCGGAGGATTGGCTGGACACTTCGGTCATGACAAAACATTCGTAAAGCTGAGCGAGTCATACTTTTGGCCAGGAATGCGATCAGAGGTCAAGAGATTTGTGGACAGATGCAGAATTTGTCATCATTCGAAGGGAAGGAGACAGAATGCAGGTTTTTATCAACCATTGCCCATACCTGAGAGGTCGTGGGATGCAATTAGCATGGATTTCATATTGGGGTTGCCAAGAACACAAAGAGGCTTTGATTCAATCTTTGTGGTGGTGGATAGATTTTCCAAAATGGCACATTTTATCCCATGTCAGAAAACCAGTGACGCAACTCACATTGCGAACCTGTTTTTCAAAGAGGTCATTCGACTTCATGGCTTACCCAGAAGCATACTTTCGGACAGGGATACGAAGTTCGTAGGACACTTCTGGAGGACATTATGGAAGAAGCTGGGGACTAAATTGTCGTTTAGTTCTGCTTATCATCCTCAGACGGATGGACAGACAGAAGTGGTCAACAAGAGTCTAGGAGACTTGCTGAGAAGCTTGGTGACAGAGCACCACAGCCAGTGGGACAATATATTACCACAGGCAGAGTTTGCGTATAACGACTCAGTGAACAGAAGCACAGGGCAAAGTCCAGTTCAGATTGTATATG
Source organism: Picea engelmannii (assembly GCA_009831015.1). Lineage (NCBI taxonomy): Eukaryota > Viridiplantae > Streptophyta > Pinopsida > Pinales > Pinaceae > Picea > Picea engelmannii. The sequence continues at coordinate 463,414 of ML789185.1, forward strand.
GCATGCAGCCGAGAGGAATTTCTGAACTGAGGGATTCATAACAGACTGCGACTAGGAGTGCTAGTGCAGAAGATTTCGCAGAGGCAATGAAGGAACTTCACAGCAAGGTGAAGGGTCGATTGTAGAACTCAAGTCAGGAGTACAAACGGAGAGTAGATCATCACAGAAGACAACTTCAGTTTGAAGTTGGTGACTTGATTCTAGCAAATTTGAGGAAGGAAAGGTTCCCGAGAGGAACATACAATAAACTGAAGATGAAGAAAATTGGACCATGTAAGGTCTTGAGAAAATTCGGGGCGAATGCTTACGAGATCGAATTACCGAATGGAATTGGAATTTCTCTGATATTCAATGTCTCAGATTTGTACCCATATAAACCTGAGGAAGCAGGGGTAGAAAATGAACAGCCAGAGGTGCAGTGGCGGAAGCAGATGCCAGTTGCAGAAAAGCCATAGATGGAGCGCATACTGAATAAACGAATTAGTAAAAAGACCAGAAGGAAAGAATACTTTGAGTATTTGGTCAAGTGGAAGGACCATCCAGTTGAATATGCCAGCTGGGAGAACAAAGCAGAGATCCAGAAGCATGGACAGACCGTGCGCGAGCTCATGGACAGGAGCCCATGAAGATTTTCAAGCGAGGGAGTATGATGCAGGAGCATCACCAACACCAAGCGAGCTAGCGCGGAAGCAAAAGACAGCTGGACAACCACCCAGTGCAAATTTTGAAATTGTCTTAAATATTAATGCGTCACCCTTAAATGCGATAATTAATTAAAGGTGCACTTGTAATGTTGTAAAATAGATCTTGAGCGTCCCGCTCACGTTTGTGTTAGATAGAGGCATTTATGAAATTAAATGTAGGTAGATAGAATTTAATGAATAGATTAGACAGTTTTAGAGAGCAAGGGGGAAACGAGATATAGACACCCTCACTTGTACATTGTAACATTATCGTGAGAGCATAGGAGACGCAAAGAGCTGTGGAAGAACACCCATGTACAGATCTTGAATTAATAGAAGGAAATTGATTCAAATTCATGGCGTTGTGTTATTCTCTGTGTATGTATGTTAATTGATATGCTCATAGATGTTTACTTCCTGTTATACATTTGCTTTATATGTTGTGTATGTGATTTCATGGTTTGGGTTTGAAGTCTGAAAGGAAGTAAGAATGAGTTTCAATTGTTTCTCTGTTTGAGCAAGAGTTCCTGCAGGGAGTGCAGATGAAGTTGTCCGCAAGGAGTGTGTTGACAGAAGACTTAGATAGTTTAACTTTTGTTCTCATTCACCCAGAAGTGCATTTGGGGCACAAGAGTCGTGCAAGGAGTGCGCAGGCCAGGGAAAGTCTCAGGGTTGTGAACCTGAGCAAGCATTTGAAATACTACTACTGCAGGTGTGCGTAGAGTCGAAGGAATTCAACACTTGGAAGTGTTTGAAGGTTGCCGAAAGGAGTGCGCACAAAGATTTTCTTTTCCAGGGACTTCAAAGCTGTGGAAAAGCTCAGGAACGATAAGGCCTTCGAAGTTGTTGAAGGACAGCCAGGAGGGAAGTTGGGCCTGGAAGTGTTACGAAGGCGTCATTAAGTTTGCGCCGCAGGTGAATAAGTTCATGGAGGAACACTTGGTCCATTCTGCAGAAATCGTCAGGGAAGGAACTGACGATCAGAATTCTCCGAGGAGGATTCGTGAAATTTCGTGAGCCGTTAGATCTCGAGGAAGAGCAGGAGGGATACCGTAGGTATTTCTAGAGGGTCTAAGCTCAGGAGGGATAGAATAGTCGATCCAAGGCAACAAAGGCCGTTGGATTCACACGTGGCCTCATGTATCGGGGTTTCGTAAGTCAAAGTCCCGTAATTGTTGCAAAGGGAATTGCAAAATCGCGAACCGCGAAGTCTCGATAGTGGAAAGTGCAGTGTGGGGCCAGGAGAGTCAAGTGAGGTGGACAGGTGGCGCGCTATCAACGCGTGAGTCAACTCTATTGATTGTTTCAGGATTTCATGGGTTGAAGTTCCGAACATGGTGCATTAGGATTCGCGATACCGCGAAGTCCAAAGTCCCGATGGAGTAGGGGTCGTTGAAGAGTCAATCGCGCGAGTGCATTGGCGTTTCGGCATATCGGGATTCAGGAGTCAGAGAGGTGAGTCATTCGACATCGCGATCGCCGAAATCGTGATAAGGGAAGTTCTGAAAAGGAGCGAGAGAAGGTCAGCGTTGACTGTTGTCGGGTTTTGGGGATTCAAGGATAGAGCGCATGACCATTTGATTTGTGAAGGTGTGAAATCCGATCTCCCAAGTACAAGGGGGGATTTCATGAGGTGAATTGTGGGTGCAGGTTTCCCAATAGGGAAATAGAAGATTTGTTCAAGAGTTCTTCGGGCCGAAAAGGGAGAAAATCCTGAGGACGTGGACCTTTCGACCCGCGGGTTGAGGAGGGTTGCATCACAGTGGTACAAAACCAATGTAGTAGCATCATCAACTGCATTATATCTGAGCCATAATTCATCTATCATGGTGCACATCAAGTCATATCATCCACTGTATCATCTCTAAGTCATACTAGCATGATGCGGATGCATCATATCTAAGTTGTACTAGCATGATGTGGATTATCATCTACATTATCTCTAAGTTGTACTAGCATGATGCTTCTACATCATATCTAAGTTGTGCTAGCATGATGTATATAAGTGCCTCTACATCATCTCTAATATGTACTAGCATGATGCTTACTACATCATATCTAAGTTGTACTAGCATGATGCGAGTCAAGCAACTACATCATCTCTGAGTTGTACTAGCATGATGATAATGCATCATATCTAAGTTTTACTAACATGATGTAACTTTAGACATATGTATTATATCTAAGTTGTACTAGCATGATGCAAAAGCATCATAACTAAGATGTACTAACATGATATGACTCCTGACATTTGTATCATATCTAAGTTGTACTAGCATGATGAAAACACATCATATCAAAGTTGTACTAACATGATACAGATCAACACACCCTCTCAACCAAGGGAGCAATCTCCACAAGTCACAACTTGTCCCTGAAGTATACAAACTTCCCTTTGGACAAGGGATTTGTCAAAATATCTGCTATTTGCTCATCGGTGGAGATATGCAAGAGCTTCACTTCTCACTTCTAGACTTTATCACGGATGTAGTAGTACATGATCTCAATGTGATTTGATTTGTAATGGAACAGAAGGTTCTCTGAAATCTTTACACAACTTTGATTGTCACATAATATCACAGTCGATTCTAGCACCTGATCAAACAGTTCAAAAACCAGCTTACATAGCCATATTGCTTCTGTACATGCATCACAAGATGCAATATAATTTTCCTCTACAGTGATGAGTGTCACCGATGTCTATTTCCTGCTAATCCAAGATATCATGGTTGAGCCCAAACTGAAGCAGGTACCCAAGGGACTCTTTCTGTCATCCACACTCCCTACCCAATCAGAGTTTGTATATCCCTGCAATTGTACATCACTATTTGAGACATATCTCAAACCATAATTTAGTGTCCCGCGTAAGCATCTCAAGATATGTTTTGCAGCTATCCAATACTCATGTATAGGCTCCACCTGGAACTGGCTCAATGTGTTTACAAAAAATCATATGTCATGCCTAGTATTCACCAAATACATCAATGAGCCAATCAATTTTCTATACGTGGATGAATCAACCAGTTTAGATTCAACGTCTCTCAACTTTTTCAAGTTAGTCACCATGGGAGTATCCATGGATTTGCAATCCATCATCCCAAATTTCTGAAGGATCTTTACTGCATACTTCCCTTGACCTAGGAATATTTCACCAGGATTTTTCCATACCTCCAGTCCCAAGTAATAATGCATGAGTCCAAGATCCTTCATATCAAATTATGAATATAACTCCCTCTTACACTGAATGATGAGAGGCTCTGCTCCCACTCACATCCTGACACATAGCTTAGCCAAGTGAGCCTTCACCGCTCATGTCCTGACACTTATGCCATCATCTGCTCCCCTTCTCACATCTTGACCAAGCCTTAGAGCCTTCTGGGCAACCCTACCATGATCATCTCATCCTACTGTGCACCATGTCTGACTGGGACGCACTTGTCAAAATCTCCACATGGTACCTCCACTAGATTATACTTGGCACGAGTTGCTCTTGTATAGCCACATGCATAACATGAAACAAGTGAACATAGCAATCCCACAAGACTTCCCTCTGTCATTGACCAACAAATTCTAGTAACAACACTTCATAACAAGAAGTGCACCAGGAAAGGTCTAGTTATACCACATCCCGTGTTTTGTTTGGGGGATCAGAGGATCAAAACCTGCCCCAAGTAAACTTCCCTCCAGGTCCTCCCTTATGGGTGAACCATTGATGGCGTTAGCCAATCTATCAGATGTTCAATCCCATTTTCTCACATCGTGGGCTATCACCTCTCCTCCATGTGTCAAACGATGATCACTTCACCTTATTAAGGATTCTGATGGGTGGTGCTTCCTAGCCCTTCGAACCGAGGTATCCTCTAGCTTTCTGGAGCTTGGGCATAGATTACAAATAAATTTAACTGTGTCTTGTGTGATATCTTGAAGATATGTTTACAACAAACATTTGGACTCCACTAGTACAACATATGTCTTTTATCATCCTACCATTTGAAGTCAAGTGAGCTAGAGGTTTAAAGCTCTCCCTACATACTCGACTACTCTCTCTAACTTAATCGTAATTTGTCAGTTAATGGTTCTATGAATTTTCCATCATGGATTGGCGTCTATCACTCAATTAGGATAATATTTGGAACTAATGAATCTGATTTAACAATTAGCAGATCTCATTAATAGAATGTAGATTTAGAAGACCATTGATATATACCATAACTTTTTCTCAGTTGTGAGTATAATGTGGAACAAGTTTGGTTAATAGGTTCTGATTAGATACAAAGGTTGTTTGATATGCTAGCTACATTGGATGAGAGAATTTATTAATACACCAAGTAACACTCGCTTATCCTATCCTATAACTTTGAGTCATAACAGATATTGGAATGGACAGTCTATTGAGCAAACTTAAGGTTCAAGCCTACGCTAGTCTATCTTTCTCATTTTCCTAGGCCCTCCCATGAGGGAGTCAAGCCTGGTCCTGCTCTGATACCATGTTAATTTTTCATATGAGATAATGTTGTATATGAAAATTTATTATTACAATGATGAGTGTTTCATAAATAGAGAACATATGGTGACCATCCATGAAAGGATGTATCCCTTGAATAATAAATAACTACTTATTTATTATATATATTTATACTTTGTATTATAAATATCATGTCACACACACACACACATATATATGGAAGAATGTCTTCCTGATGTTTTCCAAACATCAAAACTCACCACCTCTTTGTTTTATTCGCAACTCATCACCTTGGTTTTAAAATATTTTTGGAGAGTTGTTGTCCACGCTATAGAGGAATACATGTAACTTATTCACGTGATGTTTGATTGAGGTATCATTTTTTACAATGCAGAAATGATAGGGAATTCCAATGAGTGGTCATATAAATCCATTCAAAATCATTTTTGATGCATTCATAAGCAACGAGTCTCGCTTGATGGGAAAATATTTAGTGGGAGTTGTTGTACTTTTGGAACTTGGATTTAGATTTCAACAGTTGTGTTGGATTTGTAATCCAACAAAATCTATAGTGGGCTTGTTATGGAGGTAAAGATTTCATTTTGACTAGTACTTGCAATTATTCACAAAAGCATTTTTTAATAGAAGTTCATGCCATGTTTTTGCAGCTTCTTTACCTGCATTTAGTCCCTTCAATTCCTTCAAGATGCCAATTGAAACGGGGGTTACCCATTAGCAACAAAGGAATTTTATTTCGTGAAAATAGCCAATTTCCATTTGGAACTCCTGGTACCGAGTACTCAACGAGAGTATACCTACCTTGTCCCATTGAGATGATTTAGCTCACCACCTTGTGACCCTTTTGTTGACAGGTGATTTTATGTGGCCTCTTCGACAGTTGGGCCTCTCTTTTTTCCTGTGGCATTTTTCTCCCTCTTTGGCTTCCCATATCCCCGTGAAAGAAAATTATAATGTATTTTTCTCATGAGATTTTCTCCTAACCTCACACATTAGGGAGTATCTGTTATCACCATAAAATTGCACACCTAGCCTTAAAAACTAATCCTTACCAATATACACACCATTCATAGTCCACATATCCCATGATCATACACACTTTCACACCATTTTCCCTTCATCCTTTCATCCCTCAATAATCCTTTTCTCAATGCTATAATTCCAATTGAGCTTGTGGTGAATATGAATTCCAAGATATTTGTAAGAAGTCACTTCCTCCAAATTGTTGTTGTCATATAGGAAGGTATCATAAGGAATCTATTGGAATTGGTTTAACAACCTCAAATATATTATACTAATGATATATAAAATAAAATTGAATTTTAAAATGATACTTAAAATTAGAATATTCACGTCATTAATGATATTCAATTTTATGAACTAAATGTATTTTGATATATTAATGACATATAAAATAAAAGTGAGTGATGAATGGTTGGATCTGCAGATTTGATTGGCTAAGTTTGTATAATTCTAGTGTCCTAGGAGTTTTTCAACAAAGTTGAATCCATTCATGCAGAAATGCAATTTAAACAATAGAAAATAACCATTTTATCCAAATTTACTTAGGTTCACCACTAAAACTGAATCCTTGTAAAAGCGTATATGTTGGCCTTTTCACTACTAAAACTTAACCCTGGGTGTACTCTCCAGAAAAATCTGCTAAGATTTGAGAGAAGATTCCACTCCACTGTTTATAGAACAATGATATTTGTTAATATTTGAGAGAAGATTCCACTCCACTGTTTGTAGAACAATGATATTTCTAGCTCGATTGCCATGTGAACGGTGAATATCTTTCATATTTAAGAACGAAACATCAGTTTCTGGTGGATTTCACAGAAGATTTGACTCATCTTTTTAATGTATTTTACAGGAAACAATTATTTTTTCGACAGGAGGTAGATATTCTTCAGAATACGTACGGTGGATAGGAGACCGTCAAGCATCTCTGGCAAACGCCATTAATGCAGGCTTTGTACATCATACCGTTTTTAAGTGGATATTTGTAAATTTGAGTAATCATCTTTGCATAA
>ML789185.1:485572-496488 GCA_009831015.1 Picea engelmannii
GGGAAATATTTGTCATCACAATTATAATAGAGGCCTTTGAGTTGGCTTTCAGCCATTTCAACCCTGGTCAATTTTTGGATCTTTAATGGGGTGGAGGGAGTAGTGGGGTTTACTGGTTTAGGGCGAGGGATAAAGGAAGGCTTACGGTTTTTAGAGGAAACAATTTGTTGTGCTTCTTTAGCTTTTTTAGTAGCCTCCACCCAACTCGCAGGTCGAGCCTTGAGGACATGGGCCTGAATCTCCTCCTTGAGACCACTGATAAAACACTCTCGAAAGAAAGCATCAGTCATGCCCTCTGTTCGAAAAGCCAAGCTCTCAAATGCAGCTATGAAGTCTTCTACTGTTCCTGATTGTTTCAATTTTTTCAAACGGCCCAAATGGTTGGTGTCAGTGTCAAAGCATTCATAAAGCTCAGTCACAAATTGGGTCCAAGCAAGATATCCTTGACGGTAAGTTTTTCTCCATTTCCACCATTGCCATCGTTCTTGATCTAGATGGAGAACACCATACCAGAGTTTGGCCAAGTCATCTGTAATGTTGTAGAGAGAGAAATAATGTTCCATTTGGGTGACCCAACCAGTGGGGTCTGAGCCATCAAATTTGGTTACATTTACCCGTGGAAGGCGTATGTCCCGTTGAAAGTGATGGGGCTGAAAGGTATGGGAATGGGAAGAAGTTTCACCTTCAGTTTTTGTATGTGCGTCAGGAAAAGGGTCATCAATAGGGATCTTGAGTTTGGTGCAGAGTGATACAAAGACAGATTCAAGCTGGGTGGTCAGTTCTTGTTTGACTTCCACCATTGCGGACTGCATGGATGCGTTTATGGTGGTATTGATGGATGTATCACGGGAGGCAATACTAGCACTGAGTTGTTGCACTTCTTTTTGGGTCTCGAGGAAACTAGATTGCAAGGTGTTGAAGCCAGACTCCAGTTCTTGGCTATGAGTATGGGCCATGAGGATGGGTGAACTGAAAAGGGAGCGAGCGGGGTCAGAATTTTTTGCAGAAAAATGATATGGATGAATGTGATAAGGGAGAAGAGATGAATCTAATGGAATAGGTCTCAAATAACGGTGAAAAAATTTCCATACTTTTTTTTTTATACAGCTGCGGGGTTATACTTCGGTCTGAAGAATGCTGCAGTGATGAAATCCCCAAATTCTTAACCAGAAAGAAATGTGTATTTACTTGGCAACCCGAACACAGTTGCGCGACAATAGATCTGGCCGGTTTAATTTGTCTATGTTTATGTTTCCCAAGGGTTAGGTATTCAAGGGTTCTACAGACAAGGGTTTGCCCTGTGCTATAACTCTCTGATATATGTGCGGGGTCCAACAGTATTACTCAGCCCAATATTTCAGGGCACTAATTAAGAAGGATAGACTGTACCCTTAGCCGTACTACCCAACTACCCAGGTACTAGAGAGTATCTTCCTGAGTGCTATTCTCGGTGACACTATAGCAGTCCGGAGGCCGATAGGTTTATCTAAAGAGGGCTTCAGGAAATCTAGGCCGATATGCACATAGGTGTTGTCTGATGCGCTACCACTCGAAGGGATACCAACAGGGGTTACAAGGGTGGCCAACAGATGTGCGCTTAAGAACCACTTGTATTTCCTGCGTATATGAATCCCTCAACTGCAGGTTTATGCGCGTAATGACAGATCTCTATGGCTTAAAGACGTCGAAATATGTCTCTACCTTGAAAAAAAATACCCACAATTTCTACCAAGGAAAGTGCTCTGATACCACTTGCAAGATACCAAATATAATAAATACATAGAACAGAAATAAAATGCTAGAAATAGCAGAATAACAGTAATATAACCAGCATAATCTCCACAATAACACATAAATAATATGAGAACAACAACTGAAATAACACTTTGATTTAGAAAGCAATGTTCACAGGCCTCTTCGAGGGGGCAACCTCCAGTCGAGAAGCACTCTGTTACAATAATCTCCCAGCTAGGTTTTTCATACCCTCGACCCTTATTTATACTAAATATGTCTATTAAGAAAAGCATCTAGAGGAAGATCCTTCTAGAAGCGGAAGCTTCTATTAGGTCTTCTTACATCCACCTTATTCTATTTTATTAAAAGGCCTTATTAATATTGACCTTTATTACATCCGAATACATTGATCTACCTATGTGCAGGTTAGGACCTTAACATGTCCGCCCCCTTAAAAACAACCTTGTCCTTAAGGCTTGAGATGTGGAAACTGCTGCAGAATGGTAGCTGGTTCCCAAGTAGCATCTGCTGGAGTCATATCTTTCCACTGTACTAACACTTCCTTGATGGTTCTCTGACGCAGGCGACGCTCACGCTGGTCCAAAACTGCTTCTGGTTGTAGCCAAATGGATCCTTCTTCAGCTAACTCTGGCAGGTTGGTTTGAATTTGGCACCTGGTTCCAATCACCTTCTTCAAGCATGAAACATGAAAGATAGGATGTAGCTTTGACTGGCTGGGCAGAGCTAACTGATATGCGACTTGTCCCACACACTTGAGAACTATGTAAGGACCATAAAATTTGGGCACTAGCTTCTGACAATGCTCGGCCTTGAGGGAAGTTTGCTTATATGGTTGCAGTCACAGAAACACCTGATCCCCTTATGAAAATTGACGTTCAGAGCGACCTTGATCTGCTTGCTGCTTCATACGATTCTGTGCCATGACCAAGTTCTCTTTAAGGGTACAAAGAATATCCTCTCGGACTGTAAGTGTTTGGTCAACTGCCTGGACCTTCGAGGTACCCGGTAAGTATGAGAGAACTGAAGGTGGCTTTTGTCCATATACCACTTCAAAAGGAGTCATGCGAGTGGCTGTATGGTATGTAGTTTTGTACCACCATTCGGCTAGGGGTAACCATTGAGTCCACTAGTGTTGTTTTTCAGAGGCAAAGCACCTCAGATATGTTTCCAAACACTTGTTGACAACTTTCGTTTGACCATCCGTCTGGGGATGATAAGCTGAGCTGAGCTGCAATTGTGTGCCTTGTTGCTTAAACAGTTCTTGCCAAAAATTGCTTGTGAAAGTTGGGTCACGATCAGAAACAATAGAGTGCGGCATGCCATGAAGCTTGAAGACCTGGTCCATGAAAATTTAAGCCATCGTGGATGCAGTAAATGGGTGGTGAAGAGCGCAAAAATGAGCATACTTGAAAAGGCAATCCACCACCACCATTATGACTGATTTATTCCCCGTTTTGGGTAAGCCTGTAATAAAGTCCATATAGATATCCTTCCAAATAGCAGGGGGAATCAGAAGCAGTTGGAGGGTGGTCGAAGATTTGACTTTTTCTCCCTTGTTGCGTTGACACACCTCAAATTCAGTGACAAACTTACGGATGTCTTGTTTCATACCATCCCAGAAAAAAGAACGTTTGACCCTGTCATATGTTTTGGTGAACCCTGAGTGCCCCGCTGTGGGTGTAGCATGAAGCCCAGAAAGTACCGTGGATTTGAGCTTGGATTGTTTACTTAAATACAAGTGGCCTTTGTATTGAAGCTCATCCTGGAGCCAGGAGTACCCTGGGGGAGCCGGAGCCTTGTTCTACAATTGTTGGATCAGATGCCAACTTTTGGGATCTTGAAGCCATTCTTGGCGCACAGCTTGGAGCCAATCGGGTACAATGAAGGAAAGAGAAAAAAGGGATCCTTCGTCTTCATATTTCCAGGACAGTGCATCCACCATGAGATTGTCTTTTCCCTTCTTGTAAATGATCTCATAATCATATCCTAAGAGCTTAGTCACCCATTTTTGTTGCTCCTGGGGGGAAATGCGTTGTTCTAGAAAGTACTTGAGGCTTTGATGGTCGGTCTTAATTTGGAAGCGTTTCCCCAAGAGATAAGGATGCCACAACTCAAAGGCATGCAGAATCACCAACTTTTCCTTTTCATAAATGGGTTTGCCCAGATTCCTTTCAGATAGTTGCTTGCTGGTGAAGGCCAAATGTCGACCCTCTTGCATAAGGACAACGCTGATTCCTTTCCCCGAGGCATCACATTCCAACGCAAAGGTCTTTGTGAAATCGGGAAGGGCCAGAACCAGAGTGGTGCACATGGTCGTCTTCAAGGTTTGAAAAGCTTGAGCAGCTGCTGGAGTCCAAGTGAAAGAGTTCTTTTTGAGGAGAGTTGTGAGAGGTGATGCAATCTTTCCGTAGTTCTTAACAAACTTGTGATAATACCCTGTTAGGCCCAAAAATCCATGCAAGCTTTTGAGAGTCTTTGGGTGTGGCCAATATTGCATAGCTTCAATATTTTTTGGGTCCACCCTTACGCCATCCTTTCCCATCAGATGACCCAAGTATTCTACTTCTGAGGTACCAAAAGCACATTTAGACTGTTTCAGGAAAAGTTGGTGCTGAGAGAGTAGGCAAAGAACTTGATCCACATGAGTAAGATGGTCTGTCCAGGTTTTGATATAGATGAGGATATCATCAAAGATAACTAAGACAAAATGACGAAGAAAAGGGCGGAAGACATGGTTCATGAGGCTCTGGAAGGTGGAGGGGGCGTTACACAAGCCAAAGGGCATGACCAAAAACTCATAGTGGCCCTCATGAGTGTGAAAGGCTGTCTTTGGAATGTCGGCCTCTTTTATACGTATCTGGTGATAGCCCGAGTGAAGATCAAGTTTGGTAAAGAATTGGGCGCCACTAAATTCATCCAGGAGGTCATCAATGACAGGAATGGGAAATTTGTCTTTGATGGTCAGTTTGTTGAGAGCACGGAAGTCAGGACACATTCTCCAAGAACCTTCTTTCTTCAGTACCATGACAATCGGAGACGAGTAAGGGCTTGTACTAGGACGGATGATGCCTGCAGTAAGGAGTTCCTTGACCATTTTCTCAATTTCATTTTTTTGTGCAAAGGGGTGGCGATATGGACGGATATTGGGGTGAAGGCTTCCCGGGACAAGGGGAATGGAATGATCATGAACACCGCGAGAAGGAGGGAGTCCTTGGGGAGTGGAAAATACCATTTGATGTTTAGAAAGGAGGGCTTGGAGGTCTTGGGGCACTGGGGGTGTCTCTGTGGCTTGTATGGCATGGAGTTGGGCAATGACACCAGAATGATCTTTTTTGAGCAGCTTTTCCATGCGATGGGAACTGATGACCTCAGGTGAACCAACAGTGATGGCTTGGAATTTATATTGGTGGTGTTCTTGGTCAAATTTCATGGTTTATCTAAAGAGGGCTTCAGGAAATCTAGGTTGATCCGTACACAGGTGCTGTCTGATGCGCTACCACTCAAAGGGGTACCAACAAGGGTTACAAGGGTGGCCAACAGATGTGTGCTTAAGAACCACTTGTATTTCCTGCATGTATGAAACCCTCAACCACAGGTTTATACGCGTAACGACAGATTTCAGTGGCTTAAAGACGTCGGAATACGTCTCTACCCTGAAAAAAATACCCACAATTTCTGCCAAGGAAAGTGCCCTGATACCACTTGCAAGATACCAGATATAATAAATATGCAGAACATAAATAAAATTCTAGAAATGGCATAATAACAGTAATATAACCAGCATAATCTCCACAATAACACAAAAATAATATGAGAACAACAACTGAAATAACACTTTGATTCAGAAAGCAATGTTCACAAGCCTCTTCGAGGGGGCAACCTCCAATCGAGCAGCGCTCTGTTACAATAATCTCCCAGCTAGGGTTTTCATACCCTTGACCGTTATTTATACTAAATATGTCTATTAAGAGAAGCATCTAGAGGAAGATCCTTCTAGAAGTGGAAGCTTCTATTAGGTCTTCTTACATCCACCTTATTCTATTTTATTGAAAGGCCTTATTAATATTGACCTTTATTACATCCGAATACGTTGATCTACCTATGTGCGGGTTAGGACCTTAACATGTCTGCCCCCTTAAAAACAACCTTGTCCTCAACGCTTGAGATGTGGAAACTGCTGCAGAATGGTAGCTGGTTCCCAAGTGGCATATGCTGGAGTCATATCTTTCCACTGTACTAGCACTTCCTTGATGGTTCTCTGACGCAGGCGACGCTCACGCTGGTCCAAAACTGCTTCTGGCTGTAACCAAATGGATCCTTCTTCAGCTAACTCTGGCAGGTTGGTTTGAATTTGGCACCTGGTTCCAATCACCTTCTTCAAGCATGAAACATGAAAAACAGGATGTAGCTTCGACTGACTAGGCAGAGCTAACTGATATGCGACTTGTCCCACATGCTTGAGAACTGTGTAAGGACCATAAAATTTGGGCGCTATCTTCTGACAATGCTCGACCTTGAGGGAAGTTTTCTTATATGGTTGCAGTCGCAAAATCACCTGATCCCCTTCTACAAATTGACGTTCAGAGCGACCTTGATCTTCCTGCTGCTTCATGTGATTCTGTGCCACGACCAAGTTCTTTTTAAGGGTACGAAGAATATCCTCTCAGACTGTAAGTGTTTGGTCAACCGCCTGGACCTTCGAGGTACCCGGTAAGTATGAGAGAACTGAAGGTGTCTTTTGTCCATATACCGCTTCAAAAGGAGTCATGCAAGTGGCTATATGGTATGTAGTGTTGTACCATCATTCGGCTAGGGGTAACCATTGAGTCCACTGGTGTTGTTTTTCAGAGGCAAAGCACCTCAGATATGTTTCCAAACACTTGTTGACAAATTCCGTTTGACCATCCATCTGGGGATGATAAGCTGAGATGAGCTGCAATTGTGTGCCTTGTAGCTTAAACAGTTCTTGCCAAAAATTGCTTGTGAAAGTTGGGTCACGATCAGAAACAATAGAGTGCGGCATGCCATGAAGCTTGAAGACCTGGTCCATGCAAATTTGAGCCACCGTGGATGCAGTAAATGGGTGGTGAAGAGCGCAAAAATGAGCATACTTGGAAAGGTTATCCACCACCACCATTATGAATGATTTATTCCCCGATTTGGGTAAGCCTGTAATAAAGTCCATAGAGATATCCTTCCAAATAGCAGGGGGAATCGGAAGCGGTTGGAGGGTGCCCGGAGATTTGACTTTTTCTCCCTTGTTGCGTTGGCACACCTCACATTCAGTGACAAACTTACGGATGTCCTGCTTCATACCATCCCAGAAAAAAGAAATTTTGACCCTGTCATATGTTTTGGTGAACCCTGAGTGCCCCGCTATGGGTGTAGCATGAAGCCCAGAAAGTACCGTGGATTTGAGCTTGGATTTTTACTTAAATACAAGCGGACTTTGTATTGAAGCTCATCCTAGAGCCAGGAGTACCCTGGGGGAGCCGGAGCCTTGTTCTGCAATTGTTGGATCAGATGTGAACTTTTGGGATCTTGAAGCCATTCCTGGTGCACAGCTTGGAGCCAATCGGGTACAATGAAGTAAAGAGAAAAAAGGGATCCTTCATCTTCATATTTCTAGGACAATGCATCCTCCATGACATTGTCTCTGCCCTTCTTGTAAATGATCTCATAATCATATCCAAAGAGCTTAGTCACCCATTTTTGTTGCTCCTGGGGGGAAATGCATTGTTCCAGAAAGTACTTGAGGCTTTGATGGTCGGTCTTAATTTGGAAGCGTTTCCCCATGATATAAGGACGCCATAGCTCAATGGCATGCATAATCGCCAACATTTCCTTTTCATAAATGGGTTTGCCCAGATTCCTTTCAGACAGTTGCTTGCTAGTGAAGGCCAAAGGTCGACCCTCTTGCATAAGGATAGTGCCGATTCCTTTCCCCGAGGCATCACATTCCAACACAAAGGTCTTTGTGAAACGGGAAGGGCCAGAACCAGAGTGGTGCACATGGCCGTCTTCAAGGTTTGAAAATATTGAGCAACTGCTGGAGTCCAAGTGAAAGAGTTCTTTTTGAGGAGAGTCGTGAGAGGTGTTGCAATCTTTTCGTATTTCTTAACAAACTTGCGATAATACCATGTTAGGCCCAAAAATCCATGCAAGCTTTTGAGAGTCTTTTTGTCTGGCCAGTCTTGCATAGCTTCAATCTTTTTTGGGTCCACCCTGACGCCATCCTTTCCCACCAGATGACCCACGTATTCTACTTCTGAGGCACCAAAAGCACATTTAGACTGTTTCAGGAAAAGTTGGTGCTGAGAGAGTAGGTGGAGAACTTGATCCACATGAGTAAGATGGTCTGTTCAGGTTTTGCTATAGATGAGGATATCATCAAAGAAAACTAAGACAAAATGATGGAGAAAAGGGCGGAAGACATGGTTCATGAGGCTCTGAAAGGTGGAGGGGGCATTACACAAGCCAAAGGGCATGACCAAAAACTCATAGTGGCCCTCATGAGTGCGAAAGGCTATCTTGGGAATGTCAGCCTCTTTCATACGTATCTGGTGATAGCCCAAGCGAAGATAAAGTTTGGTAAAGAATTGGGCACCACTCAATTCATCTAGGAGGTCATCAATGACAGGAATGAGAAATTTGTCTTTGATGGTCAGTTTGTTGAGAGAACGGAAGTTAGGACACATTCTCCAAGAACCTTCTTTCTTCAGTACCATGACGACCAGAGACGAGTAAGGGCTCGTACTAGGACGGATGACACCTGCAGTAAGGAGTTCCTGGACCATTTTCTCAATTTCATTTTTCTGTGCAAAGGGGTGGGGATATGGACGAATATTAGGGGGAAGGCTTCCTGGGACAAGGGGAATGGAATGATCATGAACACCGTGGGAAGGAGGGAGTCCTTGGGGAGTGGAAAATACCATTTGATGTTTAGAAAGGAGGGCTTGGAGGTCTTGGGGCACTGGGGGTGTCTCTGTGGCTTGTATGGCATGGAGTTGGGCAATGACACCATAATGACCTTTTTTCAGCATCTTTTCCATGTTATGGAAACTGATGACCTTAGGTGAACCAAGAATGATGCCTTGGAATTTATATTGGTGGCCTTCTTGGTCGAATTGCATGGTTAAGTTTTGAAAATCCATGAGAATGGGACCCAAAGTCCTTAGCCAGTTTGCACCCAACACAATGTCACAACAACCCATGTCAATAGCAAACATATGGGATTCTAGGTGGTAGTCACCGATTTGGAGACACACATTTTCACAGCGCCTGCCACATTTCATAGAACCACCATTGGCAATCACGATTTGGAAATTGTTGACAGCATGGATGTAGCAATGGGTTTCTTGGGCAATTTGGCAATGAATAAAATTGTGGGTGCTGCCACTATCAACCAGAATGATGACCTTTTGGTGCTTGATGTAACCGATTAACTTGAGGGTTTAGGGTGTAGAGAAGCCGGTGAGAGCATTGAGGGAAATGATCGATTCCACTTCGGGAGGGTCAGAGGGAGGGTTTATGTCAGTGATTTCTGGTGACTCAGGCACAAGGGGAGTTGCAACATCTTCTTCCGGAATATCCTCAGAGATGGCCATAAAAATCTTTTGTTCCTTACATTTGTGGCCTGGGAAATATTTGTCATCACAATTATAATAGAGGCCTTTGAGTTGGCGTTCAACCATTTCAACCCTGGTCAATTTTTAGATCTTTAATGGGGCGAAGGGAGTAGTGGGGTTTACTGGTTTAGGGTGAGGGATAAAGGAAGGCTTATGGTTTTGAGAGGAAACAATTTGTTGAGATTTTTTAGCTTTTTTAGTAGCCTCCACCCAACTCGCAGGTCGAGCCATGAGGACATGGGCCCAAATATCCTCCTTGAGGCCACTGATAAAACACTCTCGAAAGAAAGCATCAGCCATGCCCTCTGTTCGAAAACGCTCAAATGCAGCTATGAAGTCTTCTACTATTCCTGATTGTTTCAATTTTGTCAAACGACCCAAATGGTTGGTGTCAATGTCAAAGTGTTCATAAAGCTCAGTCACAAATTGGGTCCAAGCAATATACCCTTGACGGGAAGTTTTTCTCCATTGCCACCATTGCCATCATTCTTGATCTCGATGGAGAACACCATATCGGAGTTTGGCCAAGTCATCTGTAATTTTGTAGAGAGATAAATAATGTTCCATTTGGGTGACCCAACCAGTGGGGTCCGAGCCATCAAATTTGGTTACATCCACCCGCGGAAGGCGTATGTCCCATTGAAAGTGATGGGGCTGAAAGGTATGGGAATGGGAAGAAGTTTCACCTTCAGTCTTTGTATGTGCATCAGGAAAAGGGTCATTGGTAGGGATCTTGAGTTTGGTGCAGAGTGATACAAGGACAGATTCAAGCTGGGTGGTCAGTTCTTGTTTGACTTCCACCATTGTGGACTGCACATATGCATTTATGGTGGTATTGATGGATGTATCACGTGAGGCAATAGTAGCACTGAGTTGTTGCACTTCTTTTTGGGTCTCGAGGAAACTAGATTGCAAGGTGTTGAAGCGAGACTCCAGTTCTTGGCTATGGGTATGGGCCATGAGGATGGGTGAACTGAAAAGGCAGCGGGCGGGGTCAGAAATTTTTGCAGAAAAATGATATGGATGAATGTGATAAGGGAGAAGAGATGAATATAATGGAACAGGTCTAGAGAGTACAACCCGTCCCTTAGTCGTACAACCCGACTACCCAGGTAATAGAGAGTATCTTCCCGAGTGCTGTTCTCGGTGACACTATAGCAGTCCGACGACTGATAGGTTTATCTAAAGAGGGCTTTAGGAAATCTAGGCTGATCCGTACACAGATGCTATCTGATGCGCTACCACTTGAAGGGGTACCAATAGGGGTTACAAGGGTGGCCAACAGATGTGCGCTTAAGAACCACTTGTATTTCCTGCGTGTATGAATCCCTCAACCACGGGTTTATGTGCGTAACGACAGATCTCTGTGGCTTAAAGATTCCGGAATACGTCTCTACCCTGAAAAAAAATACCCACAATTTCTGCCAAGGAAAGTGCTCTGATACCACTTGCAAGATACCAGATATAATAAATATGCAGAACATAAATAAAATGCTAGAAATGGCAGAATAACAGTAATATAACTAGCATAAT
>ML789185.1:497129-531802 GCA_009831015.1 Picea engelmannii
TAAATGTGTGAGGCACAATCATTGTATGTGAGGGAATTAGCTTTGAAACTTGTTCTACAAACTAAGAAGGAAATCCAAACTTGAAAATAATCATCAATTACTTTTTGAAATATAGAATGTGCAATCTAACTTGATCTACAAAGCTTCAAACAAGATATAATTCTTTCAACCTTAGGTTGTCATAGTTCCACTGGTAGAAAATTAGGCTACAAAGTAAAATGTGCCACAGTGGTTGTGAACTATTTGTAACAATAATCTGTCAACTAGTGAAGTTAAAGGTTTTGAAAGAATGCTTTAACACACATGAAAAATGAAAAGACTGACCAAACTTGAATCAAATATAATTCCTTCAACCTTAGGTTGTCACAATTTCACTAGTAGGAAATCAAGATGCAAATTGAAATGTGCCACAATGGTTGTGAGTTCTTTGCAACAATACTCTGTCAACTAGTGAAGTTAAAGGTTTTTAAAGAATGTTTTAACACACACACATAATTAAAAGACTTGAATAAACTCTAATTCCTTCAACCTTAGGTTGTCACAGTTCCACTGGTAGAAAATCAGGCTGCAAAGTGAAATATGCCACAACGGTTGTGAGCTCTTTGCAATAGTACTATGTCAACTAGTGAAGTTAAAGGTTTGAAAGAAGGTCTATGCAAGGAATCAAAATAAAAACTAACTTTTTCAATTATCTAACTTTTAAATCGATTATAAATTTCAAATGGAAACTAAAATAAAATCTGAAATTTAAATCTAAAGATTAGAGTGTTGTTATATAAACAAAAGAGTAAAACAAGTTATCAAAGAACGAAGATGCGGAAAAAAAAGCTTATGTACAACAATGTACAACAATGGTAGATTAAAATACATAGGAATGTGGATCGATCGATTTATAAAAGTAGGTTTTATATAACTCTACACATTTGTTTTCTGTGATCTATTGCAACCTCTAGAGATGCAAGTTTTCTCACCCTTGTTGCAAATTTGCTACAAAAGAATGGCGACTCCACTGGGGATTTGAGTCTTACTCATGATCCTTGGTTGCACGTGTGTGATCAAAAAAATGTTCCACTTTTTATTGGGTTTTATTGATTTTTTAAGGGTTTTTACCTTGTTGTAGCATTCTATCCATTTTTGCATGTGCTGGAAATCCACTCAAGAAACCCTCAGAGCTAGAGGCATGACTTTTTCTCCCAAATATGGACCCAATGCATTTTTTGGCTAATGCACATTTTGACCATTTTTCTGCCACTGGACAATGTAGATTTTGGACATTTTTATGCCACTGGCCAATGGAAATTCTGACCCTTTTTTTTCCACTGGCTAACGTAGGTTTTTGGAGGTTTTCTACCATTGGACAATGCATATTTTTGGCACTTTTCGGCCACTAACCGATGCAGGATTTTGGAAATTTTATGCCATCGACCAACACAGGATTTGTGATTTTTTTATCCAATAGCCAACGTAAATTTTGGGTATTTTTCTGCCACTAGACAACACAAATTTCCAGGTATTTTCTGCATTGGTCAATTTTTAAAATTTCCCCTTCTTTTAGTGTTTTATTTGCTTGTTGTAGGTGTTTTTTAGGGCCTACATTTTCCCGTAGTTTTTAGTTTATTGAGTGCATTAAAAACCCCACCAAACCATAGGAATTGAGGATCAAACCCCCCGGGGGTTTTGGTCCCTTTACTCGAAGGGTTTCTTAAGGGCCCGACTCCCTGTTTGTTGTTGCAAATAGGTTTTAGCTTTACCATTCATTTCTCATTCTTTCCCTTAGTTTATTTTTGTTATTTGCATCTCATTTAAAGTGCATTCAAAACGACAAAAAAAATCATATAGGGTAGGGGTTTGGATTTGGTTCCATTGCATCTAGTATTTTTCTATTTGCTACAACGATTGACTGTCATGGAATTGTTGTTACAGAACCTTGGTTAGCTTGCATTTACATACCAAAACCCTTAGTGAAAAGGAATACCACTTAAGACCCTTCTTTTTTATTTCCAATAGGGATTTACCATTGCAAATCTAGTTGCATTGTTTGAAATAAACTTTTACTCTTTAGATTTATTATCTTGCATGCAACACATTCTCTATTTTTCAAAAATAAAGGTCATCACTGAGTAGGTTTGATTTGGTTGATTGCTTGGGTAGAAATTTATTTTACACACTTTATTTTAAAGTTGTTCATTTTCATTAGTTTATTTTTAAACAAGCAATTTACTTTCAACATCTAAATCAAATCTGAACAAACAGATAGCAACACCAAATCACAAACACAACTTAAACTTTCCTTTGGACACCATTTCTCTCTTCAAGAGACAATCTCGTAGGATGAACTGCATTCAACTAGAGTTTCTTATAAGGCATGCTCTCATCTCCACCCGATGAAGCAGGGTCCCCCACCCCAACACATCCTCTAGTTCTATATCCTCTAAGTTTGAACCTTCATCCCTGTTGCGAGGTACTAGTGTGCCCATTTCCACCATTTATATCCTTCACCAGGACCATCTCCAACTCATTCCCCCATGGCTAGAACCACTCAAAATTCCTTTCCTTTTATGGATGGCTTGAGTATTCCAGACCTCAAAGAATTGATCAATGACCCAATCTGTCACAACCCCACCTAGCCTCCCATGCCTACAAAACTACCCTTTGACATCCCCAAGTTTGAGGGAAAGTCAGGAGAAGACCCATCCAACCATGTGATGTATTTTCACGTGTGGTCTTTGAACTCCAACATGGAGGACTCTGTTAGAATTTGGATTTTCCATAGAACTTTTATGAGTGTTTTTGCAAAGTGATACATTGACCAACCTATGAACACTCATTGTACCTTCAAATCCATTACCAAGGTGTTCCTCACCTTCTTCCAATTACATGCTTTCCATGACCCGTGGATTAATATCCTTACCTCTTTCCATCAAATGACAAACACTCATATCTCATACCATATCCATGAGTGGTGTAGAAGGCATGGCTTGTGTAAAGTTGATCTTGATGACATCTTCCTAAAGGATTTGTTCCTAAAGTCCCTCCTTCCTCCCATTTCCAAGGATATCTCTATGAAATTACCTCAGAATGAGGAAGATACCATCCAGAAGGCCCAATAGTATGATTTGATGTACACCCAATATGGATATCTTTACACCATCCTTCATGATGCCCCACATTCCTCTCAGGTGACTCAACCACTCTAGGGACTTCCCATGCAGCCGATGGTTTAATCGACTCTATCTCTCAATCATATCCACCACCACTTCTACCTGGACCTAGTGGATATACCCCTCCTTATGGTGGGTCCCCCACTCCTTATGGATACCATACCCCACCTCAAGACTTGTCATGTGCCTCATCACAGATGAGAATAGGCACCTCCTACCCTACTCATGTCCATCCATATCACCATAGTTAGGGTCCCCTTATAATTCTCCCCTTCCCCCAAACTAGAATAAGAGGAAAAACAAAAGTAAAGGGAAAAAAAAAAACTAGAAACAAGGGCCTTAAGGAACCTAAACCAAAATCCCCCAACACTTGGGGCAACCAGCATGACCCCAACCATATCCAAGGAACCAACCTAGCACCCAAGCAGGGGAAGAACCAACCTCTCCACACCAATAAGCCTTGCACTTATTGTGGTGTCTACGAACATTACACTCATGATTCTCCTCTTCTCCTCGTCATCTATCGAGCCTAGGAATCCTTTGAGGTTTCTCAAAAAGCCAATTCCCAACCTTCCCCTCCATCCTTGTCACAACGAACTGTGTTGTAGAACCCTTTTCCATCTCAAGGGTTGGTGTCTACTTCTGCTTCCCCTCATTTTGGCCCTGCCCCTGTTACCCACCCTTTTAGTAATGGCACCTACTCGATTCCTCTTTCGAATTTAGTAGCATCAATCACACTACTTGATCTTGCCAGTACAATACACCCCCCAAGACACAACTAACTATTCCCCTTGATATTCCTTCATCCACTATAGGAACTTTATAGATTCCTCACTCATTCACTAACATCCCTCAAAAGGTTCCCAAGGTTCCACTACAAATGATTGTTGTCAACATTCATGGGAAGGAATCACATCATTTTAACATTGTCAATGACTTAGCCCATTCTCCCACTAACATGTCATCCCTTGAAGTCCTTCAGACGTTCCGTGCATAGAATAAGGATTTTCTTGCTGCTCTAGGAGTTGTGGATCCTTCAGATGATCATATGATTACCTTTGATAGTGACCAAGTTGAACCTTTCCGATTGCCACCCTTCGTTGCTTTCCAAATCCCAGTTACCATCAATAAATATGACATCCATCGATGTATTGTTGATGAAGGTGCATCCACATGCATCATGTTTTCTCAAGTATGGTAGCAATTAGGCTCCCCCTCCCTTATTCCATCTACAATCTCTCTTTGAGCATATGATGGTTGACCTTTCCAGCCTCAAGGACTTTACCAAAACTACCCCATGAAGCTAGGGGGAAAATAAGTTTGTGTTGATGTTAAGGTCATCGATGCCCCTCTAGATTATAACCTTTTGTTAGGATGAAGCTTCATGTAATAAATAATGGTCGTGACCTATTATCTCTTTTGAAATATGATTTACCTCCATAATGGGAAACTCATCACCATTGACCAATAGACATACAACGACCCTTAAGCCTAGCTTCATCCTGACCACATGGTTTCTTATTTGGGAGGGGACCGAACCATTACCTCTCTCAACGACATTAGCCCCAGAGTCTACAAAGGCTCTATTATATTAGGTGCATACTATGTACCCCCTCCTACAGTCATCACATCCAGTTCGTCTAATGTTTGCATGGTGTCATCCATCCATGGACTAGAGGGCTCACATCTACAACCCTCTTCTAGACCTTCCACCCATGTTTCCTCTATGCCTCCACCAGGCATGCGACAACCACATTCACACTATCCCTTTGGACATGTACCTTTCTTGTTCCTACCTCTTGGGATCGTCATAGTTATGGCCACCCTTAACTTGCCCAACCTCACCTTAGGGATTCCAGTGTGTTATTTGGACCTTTCATCCACCCTACCTACGAGCTCTATTCCTATACCATATTTATCTTTGCCCCTCATGCAACCTATCCCTATGCACACTGGTGTCCCACAACCAGTTGCACAACCAAAACCTCCACCTCTCCTCCCACCCTTAATGATATTTTATTAGAACTTTCTCACGTTCCCTCTACACCATCGCAGGCTCCACCTCAAACCCAACCCAAAATGAAGAAAGATAATAAAGGAGGAAAGGCCAAAGGAAAAGCCACCACAGACTCTCCGAACCCATCTATGGCCACGCAAGTTACTACCTCCCAACATACCTTTCCTTGTGCCCTGTGTGATCTCCTTGGACATCCTACCTTTAATTTCCCTAGGCTTCCTAAATTGAAAGAGCTCTACAATGCACATGACTTAGACACTGACTCTTCCATCCTTATCGTGGAAATCATGTTCATTAAATCAGTCATAAAACTTCTAAAGTCCTTGTGTACAAACCACCCATGTGCCTTATGGGGAACCTATGGTCATTATTCTCATCATTTTCCTTGTATCCCCTAGTATCGAGATTCCCTACATGTTCTCCTTTAGTTGGACTCTACTCGCCACGAGGCACCAACCCTAATGACCAAATACCTAGCACCTCATTGTAATCTCTCTTTCAAATCCGGTCCAACCCTTGTCATTGAGCTTGGTCCTCCCACATCTTATCCTAGTGCCCATACCTCTCACATTATTTATGTCTCCACCTCTCTGGGATCAGAGTTCCAACAGACTCCTTTCTCTAGAGATGCCCATCACAACCACATGTGATCGCTCCCTTTCATTTATCTCTGTATAGTGTATAGATCATAGATTTTTTGTTGGATCCATATTGAACAACTTACATCTCACCTATTATCTTCTTGCACCTTTCAGATGGACCCTTTGTCCTCCTTCTACATTGGTTATGATGATGGTGCGAGTTATCATTACCATAATCTAACCTTGATAGCTTGGGATTTTTTTACCCCGACACTTACCCTCATTTATTCTAGTGGTGTTTGTGTTAAATATGCAACCATAATTAGGCTGAATACGATGTAGTGATATGTTTTTTAGTCAATTCCCTTAATCATCGCATTCATCACCTACATGTTTGTTTAGATTCCCAACTTCTCGTAATGAAGTTGAATGGTGTGTATCATGTGCACCACCTATGTTTGTTTAGGAAACATCTATGAGTTCAACTATTGGTGCGATCATTTTAATCCATTACATTCAATCATGTACTTATAAGTCACAATAGCTTTATAGATAACATTGCAAATCACATCCTAGATTGACATTTAGCACATGCATCTACAAGAAGATAACCATTTGCATTCATTTCTACACTATCATGCATACCCATCAATATATACCATACATTGTACATTTGCATTTATCATCAAACACATGCATATGTATGTCCATCAACATATTATAATTCAAAAAACCAAAAATAATACACAATGTTGTATTGGTTTGAGTCCACTACTCTATTATATAGCTAGCATGCCCATCACATGCTACATAAGAAGAAACAATGGGGGGCACCTACACTCCCTAATTCTCATCCTCATCAGATGGCACAATATTTTCCAAGGGCATCATGTCCCATGATGTGAGGTCTTGTACTACCTACCTTGCAATGGATCCTACCCTCCACAGGATAGGGTGCCACTCAGCTCACACCCCGACGCAAGCACCTATATAGTGGTCATCCATGGTATGCCACCCACACTCTAATACCCTGATCGAAAAAATATCTAACCTCTGGTAGAGGTCCTCCATATCTGCCTGCACATCCTCCCCTCCCCAGACCCTACTGGTCTAGGGTTGGAAGATGTATTAGCCTCCCTGGTCATTTCCTACCTTGCTGGTCTCACCGATGCTATGTCTGCAAGTTTCCCATACATATATTGTCAATATCATATATTAACATATCCAAATAATGAAATAAACAGATATAAATAACACATACACATAATTTCCCTTACCATCAGGTCCCCATGCTCGGCCTGCTGGCAAAGGTATCTCAAGATATCCCTAGTAGTTCATCCCTGAGTAGGAATACTCCTCAACCATGATTAGGAGATGATCCCAGTGTCAAAGGAACACAGACTTGAACAAATTCCTGACCCCGTTGTTAAAAACTCAATTCCCAACACCTAGATACTTTACTACTTTGTGTTTTTCCTTGCTGAAATTTCAACACACATAATAAAATATACTAGTTGGAAATAAAAACAACAAAAGCAAAAAATGGAAAGACAAATATCACACAACACACAAAAAATGTACCCTTCAAATAAGATTTTCGTTGATAATGAATCCAAGCTTACAAGGGATCTCTTACTAGGAAAAAGACCCACCGAGAAAAAATACAAGTTAAAACAAAACTTGATAGCCTGGTTTGTTGTCCAACACTTCTACCACCACTGTACAGCCTTGAAACTGTGACCTATACAAATTGTACGTGCCTATTTCTACATGTACAATGTGTGCATATGTGCCCTACTACACCTACGACCCATCTATGTACATGCCTTGTTGTACTTGCGGCCCAAGTATGTACACACCTTGATGCACCTGTGACCAGCATATGTACACCCCTTTTTGCACTTGCATCTCATGTACGTACACACCCTATTGTACTTGTGGCTCATGTAAGACACTCCCTATGGATCTTGTATGACTCGATCCGCAGTCGTGCCTACTGCCTAGATCTGTCCTGCAGCTATCCCGCTGCCCTCTTGCCTCCTTTCATCCTTTGGACTTGATCTCTACATAAAAATCCTTCTTCACCTATTAGAGATCCCTTTGAATCATAGTCCTTCGTGACTCAACACTAGCAAAATTTCTTCTTTTCTCTCTCTTGTGTCTTCTCCTCTCACATTGGTTTCCTTTCATAATCTTGAGTTATACCCTAACCCTAATCTCCAAAGTGATTAACGGTTGATATTAGATCTCACCTCACTTGAGATCAATGGCTAAAATTCATTTAATTCACTAATTCTGATACTTCAGCATTTCATTAAATTAAACTCACTTTATTATAAAATGACATTCAATTTAATAATTCATTTAATTAAAATGAATTTCCAAAGTTTAGAGAGGCATTAATGACGACTTCCACATGCTATACCCAAACCAATGTGGAAGTACCAGTCTGAAACTACAAACATCAACACCCACCACCACCACCTCTCTATAGTAATTCACCCCATCGACGCATCTGGGGTTCCTGGTGCCCACCATCACAAACACGCACATGTGGGCATAATATAGAAATGTAGTCAAAGAAGAAGGAACACAACATTGTCCCAAAGGAACAATTCCATTCTTGTGCCCTCTCACATGCTGACAATTGGTGCTTCAACATCGTCAAAAGTATCTGCACCCACCCACAACAGGTACTCTGCAACACCCTCTCGACCACACACATCTTCCCTCAAGATACCATGTGTAGAGAGTGACTCCCTAGTATCCAAATGAATCCCTAGATACCTCTATATGTCCCCAACATAGATCGTGGAAGCATGAATTTGGGATCCACGCACACAATGACGGTCTAATAATTCCTCTACTCACCTCCCTCGAGGTAGTATTGGTGGAGTCTCTATCACTATCCCAAATTGGGGCAACCCTGTGAAAAAGTATATGTCCTACATGGTTATTTATAGATAATTCCCATGAATGACCATAAGTGTACCCTCATCAGGGTCCCAATACCCCACTATATGTGACATGATCCCTTCTCCTAATCACATTAGCATATTCTCAAATTATTTGAGCAATCCATATTGTGCTAGTGCCCTTCTCCACAAAACTATATTTTTTCAGGACCATTTCATCATAATAGATCAAGATTTGATTTCCCTCTTTCTCCTACACTAGACTAGGGGACTTCCTATCAATTTTGGGTCCATTTTCCCAAAATTATCCAACGCACTTTCCCCCCCATAAGTGTGATGGACAATGCACTAAATTGCCTTTTCCTGCATTGCCCAACACATGTTTTTCCTCAAAAAGTGTGTTGGACCCAAAAATTTGGCTAGAGTACCAAATCTCTTCGGAAAACCCTTAATCTAGAAAAGCAATATGATATAAATGAAGAGCATAGATAGACCACCAACCTAAGACTCACACCACCAGTTTCCATCAGTCAGATCTCCTGCAACAAGCTCAACAATATTTAGGGTCTCCTCCCCCTCTCCACGTTCAATATCCACCATTGGTAATAATGAATTGGAAAATTGGAGTGAAATTTCTTTATAGAAAAATCCCATTTTTCTTTTTGTTGCTACAGGCTCATACATACTCCAATTGATGAGCAATTTGCATCATTGGAATAACCTTTTCGAGATATTCAAAAGGGTACTTTTAGTTTTTTGAAATTTAACACTTCATTTGGAAGCCATTTTCTTCCAGGAAGAGTTCAATTTCTCCCTTTAGTCACTAAATTCTACTTCAATCGGTCACAATACTTCATCACCACTGTGTTTTTGTTATTGTTGACTATTGAGCCAAGAATTCCTCATAGATAACCATTATTATATGCGACTCACCATTGGTTGTCCCAAGCTGGGGAGCATGCTACTTAGCTGGGGGCATGATGCATTCCCCTCATGATTAACCCCTTTGGCACTAATAGGCGATCTCTATCAGATTGGTTCCCTCCTAACTATCCTCATAGAGATTATTAGGAGGAATCCTTCTCATTGTTTCCCTCCTGACCAACCTTATGGGCATTCTCCAGAGGGACTCTTCTCTTTGTCTCCCTCCTGTCGAACCTCACTGACATTCTCATGAATGAATCCCTTTTTAGCTCCCCTCTTAACCACCCTCATTGATACTTTCAGGAGGGATTTTCCCTTTTCTTCCCTCTTGACCATCTTCATTGGCACTCTTAGGAGGGTTATTTCTCTTATTTGTCTTTCTCTCCTGACTAGTCTCATTAATATTTTTAGTAGGGATAATCCTTTTCTACTTTTTCTCCAAACCAACCTCATTGACATTCTTAAGAGGAATTCCCCTTTTTTTCTCCTTTTCCTAATCAACCTCATTGACATTCTCAGGAAAGCTATCCCCTTTCTAATTGGATTCCTTCATTAGGATTCCAATTAGACACTGTGTTTTTAAACACACTGGTGAGCGGTATTGTACTTCTCACATACCCACTTCATGCTTTGGAAACATTCCTATGTTTCGCTTGTTCATACCATCAGAGCCGAGTCACCTTTATGTCCCATGGAGTCTCTTCAGTTTCCCATTGTGTCCTATTGTAGTTTGTCAACACCTCCATGAGTTGTATCCATCACATGTTGCATAGATATCCACATGTAGTTGTCCCACTAATACATCTGACCAACATTTTTCCCAATCATCCACCATTCCACCTTGAATATTTTTAGTTTCTACCAGGTCATCCCTGCATTTATGCTATGAACAAGAGAATTCTTGAGTCCACCTCTGTTTTCCTTTCATCCATCCTTGGTGTTAGTACCCATTAGCCACATTATGATTTTCACCTCATGTTGTGTTGGGTATGTGTTATATTCTTTGCGTGTGTGTGTGGGGGCGCGTCAGATTCGACAACTGAGTCTGACGATCCCTCTAGTAGTTGGGTGTTTTTTGCTATTTTTTAGTGGTTTTTGCTATTTTTATCGGTTTACTAAATTAATCCTAGATTAAGGGATTAGGGTTTTGGTATCTACAGAATACCTAAAAACATTGTATATATTGTATGATGAATGGTGAAATTCAATATAATGAATATAAGAAAGGTTTTCTCGGTTGAGGGTTTTCGGTATAAAATCTCTGTGTACTCTATGTATGAGCCATTGATTAAATTTTGTTTTGCTTAAGAATCTATATGCATTGCTTTACTTCACAGGTTTAAAACTTACATGTGGTATCAGAGCTTGTTTTTGGCTTCAGAGGGACGCCTTTGTTGCTAAGGGTTTGGCTTGGTCTTGATAAATAAAGTTGATCTTGGGTCTATGATAAACCTGGGTTTAGTGGGAGCTTTTGCAGTGGTTATTCGAGTGTAGAAAGAGGAATGACGAGATCTTCTAGAATCGAGATAGAGAAGTTCAATGGTAAAAACTTTGAGCTATGGAAGCTTAATATGGAGGACCTTCTTATAGACAAAGAACAATGGATCGCTCTGGATCCTGGTACATAGCCTACTA
Source organism: Picea engelmannii (assembly GCA_009831015.1). Lineage (NCBI taxonomy): Eukaryota > Viridiplantae > Streptophyta > Pinopsida > Pinales > Pinaceae > Picea > Picea engelmannii. The sequence continues at coordinate 508,363 of ML789185.1, forward strand.
GTACACCATCTACTAGCACATAGGCTACTAGTACACAACCTACTAGTACACCACTTGCTGGTATGTCAAAGGAAGATTGGGAGAAGTTGGACAGAAGAGCAAGGAGTACTATTTGACTCTGCCTGGTATATTCGGTTTGTGTTGAATGTCTCGGGAGAATCTACAGCCAAGGAACTATGGGATAAGTTGGGGAATTTGTATCAATCAAAGTCCCTGGTAAACAAGCTGTTTCTTCAAAAGAAGTTGTATCATCTTAGGATGGAAGATGGAGATTCTGTGATAGAACATCTAAATGCCTTTAATACTTTGGTAAGTCAACTTGTCTCTATTAATATTATGATTGAAAAAGAAGATAAGTGTATTACTTTGTTATGTTCTTTTCCAGATTCTTGGGATAATCTTGTTGTAGCAATTGGTAGTACCACTCAATCTACATTGAAGTATGAGGATGTAGTTTCATCCTTGTTATTTGAAGAGATGAGGCGGAAAAGCATGGATAGTCATAGCACAGATGCTTTATTTGTAAGAGTTCGTAACCAAGACATGAATCCTGGTAAGCCTTCGGGGGGGAGACCTAAATCTACAGGTAGATCTAAGTCTCCAGGTAGATCTAAGTCTCCAGGAAAATCTTTGAGGAAATGCTGGAAGTGTGGTAAAATAGGGCATTATAATAAAGATTGCAAGTCTAAGAAGGTTGAAAAACCAAAGGGATTATACTAATGGGTGTAATAGTTCTGTTGTCCCTAAGCAGAGAAATGAAGGAGACAAGACCAATACTGTCCCAGAAAAGAAGGCCATGCTGTGGCATCAAAGACTGGGGCATATTGAAGAAAAGGGCCTTCGAACACTACATGGTAAAGGTATGGTTGAAGGTATGTCTAATTGCACTCTGGATTTTGATATCTGTGAACATTTCATATATGGTAAACATAATCGAGTATGATTCCCATCTAGTGCTACAAGAGCAAAGGGGATCTTAGAATTGATACACAGTGATGTGTTTGGACTTGTTCCTGTTCCATCCCTAAGTAAATATGTGTATTATGTTTCATTCATAGATGATTTTTCAAGGAACACATGGATTTATTTTCTTAGAAATAAATATGAGGTATTTGATAAATTTAAAGAGTTTAAGGCTCTGGTAGAAAATTAGATAGAGAAGAAAATAAAGGTATTGAGAATAGATAATGGTGGATAATTCTGTGAAAATGAATTCGAAGAATTCTGTAAGAAGTGTGGTATAGCAAGGAAGAAGACTACTCCATACACTCCTCAGCAGAATGGAGTTGCAGAAAGGATGAACATGACACTGATGGAAAAAGCAAGGAGCATGATCAACGGTGTCGGGTTAGGACAAGAATTCTGGGCAGAGGCAGCGGGTACAACATGTTACCTGGTCAATCGATCACCTTCATTAGTGTTGGATGATAAAACTCCACACGAGGTATGGTCTGGAAAGAAACCCTCTCTTCAACATCTTAGAGTGTTTGGTTGTGATGCTTATGTACATGTTTCAAAGGAAAATAGGAGTAAGATAGATAAAAAAGTTGAAAAGTGTATCTTTATTGGTTATAAAGATGGTGTGAAAGGTTATAATATTTGGAACCCAGAAACCAAGAAGACTGTTTACAGTCGAGATGTTGTTTTCAGAGAGGTAAAAGATGTGTCCAAATAGGAATTCCTACCAACGCAAGACAAACTTGAGAAAATAGATCTTGAGTTGGATGATGCAAAATCTGAATCATCTGAAGAAGAGGAAGCAGAAGAAGAAGAAGAAGAACCTCATACCCCAGTATTGAGGAGATCAATGAGAGATAAAAGGAAACCAGAAAGGTATAGTACACCTAATTTCTGTTCCAATTTTTCTTTATCTATTACTGATGATGATCCCAAAACTGTCAGGGAAGCAGTGAATTCAGAGGATAGTAAACTCTAGAAGAAGGCCATGGTTGAAGAAATGGATGCCTTGGATATGAATGAGGCATGGGATATAGTTGAGTTGCTAGCTGGAAGAAAATCTGTTGGTAGAAAATGGTTGTTTAAGAAGAAGTTTAATGCACAAGGTAAAGTGGGAAATACAAAGCTCGGTTAGTAGCAAAAGGTTATTCCAAGGTAGAGGGAACTGACTTTGGTGAGATTTTTTCTCTTGTTGCTAAGTTAACTTCTATTAGATTTGTTTTATCTATTGTTGCTGCTTTTGATCTTGAAGTGGAACATATGGATGTGAAGACAACATTCCTACATGGGGATCTAGAAGAAGAAATCTACATGAAGTAGCTAGAAGGCTTTGTAGTGAAGGGAAAGAAAGAGTTGGTCTGTAAGCTAAAGAAGTCACTATATGGTCTAAATAAATCACCTAGGCTGTGGTACCAAAAGTTTGACACATACATCCTTGGATTGGGATTTGTAAGAAGCAGGGCTGATCACTGTGTATATTCCTAGAAGGTTGGTAATCACTTCATTTATGTAGTGTTGTATGTTGATGACATGTTGTTGGTAGGAAATAACATGGATGTTATCAAGGAGGTGAAATCGCAACTATCCTCCAAATTTGACATGAAGGATCTCAGTGCTGCTAACTTCATTCTGGGAATGGAGATTAAAAGAGATCATGCAAATAGGAAACTTTGGTTGAATCAGAGAAAATATGTTGAGATGATATTGCAGAGGTTTAATATGTATGGAAGTATATCAGTCAAGGTTCCTATTCCTATAGGTGTAAAGTTATCTGCAGATCAGTGTCCCAAGACACATGAAGAAGAAGAGGACATGTCCCATGTTATGTATGTCAGTGCAGTTGGCAGTTTGATGTATGCAATGGTTTGTACTAGACCAGACATTGCACATGCAGTGGGAGTTTTGAGCAGGTATATGTCAAAACCAGGCAAGGAGAATTGGACAACAATAAATATGGTCTTCAGGTATCTTCATGGCACTACCAGTTATGGATTGTGCTACCAAGGAAGAATAGGATTGGATAGAGTGGTGGACATACATGGCTTTGTTGATGCAGACTAGGCTGGAGATCTAGATTGCAGAAGATCTACAAGTGGGTATGTGTTTAACCTATTTGGAGGAGCAATCAATTGGATGAGCAAAATATAGGCTGTAGTGGCACTCTCAACTATAGAAGCTGAATACATGGCAACCACTCATGCAAGCAAGGAAGCAGTATGGTTACAAAGATTGTGTTCAGGTATTGGGTTGCTACAACAAGGAGTGAGATTAGATTGTGACAGTCAGAGTGCAATCTTCCTGGCAAAGAACCCAGCTTATCATTCAAAGAAAAAGCATATTGATGTTCAGTATCACTTTGTGAGAGACATGGTTGAGAAAAAGAAGGTGTTGCTAGAAAAGGTTGACACTTTGAAGAATGTTGCAGATTCATTGAAAAAATCTGTGAGCACAAAAAAGTTCTCCTGGTGTAGAGTAACAATGGGCATTGCTGCACTGGATTGTTGACTATATAATCCCCTAGACCCCTGGATGCAAAGAAAACAACAAGTGGGATAATGTTGGGTATGTGTTATATTATTTTCATGTGTGTGTGTGGGCGTGACATATTCGACAACTGCGTCTGACGATCCCTCTAGTAGTTGGGCGGTTTTTGATACATTTTAGCAGATTTTGCTATTTTTAGTGGTTTAGTAAATTAATCCCGGATTAAGGGATTAGGGTTTTGGTATCTACGGAATACCTAAAAACATTGTATATATTGTATGGTGAATGGTGAAATTCGATATAATGAATATAAGAAAGGTTTTCCCGGTTGACGGTTTTCGGTATAAAATCTCTATGTACTCTCTGTATGAGCCATTGATTAAATTTTGTTTTGCTTAAGAATCTATATGCATTGCTTTACTTCATAGGTTTAAAACTTACATGTTGGTCCCAAGGAAACTCCTTTTCCTTGTTTCTAGTGGGCCTCCCTCTATTGACTTCAACAATTGTATTCTAGGGGCTTGGCTTAGAGGATTGTCTCCCTTGGATTCATTCATCATTGGTGCCTTGGTTGTCTCTTATGTGCTCAACTTCATCTCATAATCACACATTTGAGACTCATACACTTGATAGTTTAGTGATCCAGTGCATGATGCCATCATCCAAGACATGTGTGAGATGTAGCATACCTTAGGAGGGGGTTTCCCTTTAGGTAGTCCCATGCAATTTCCAACCTTAATAGCTACTTCTAGAGTTATGGATTCACGGGTTTTTCTCTAGATACTGGGGCTAAAAATATTCCTTCGCCCTTAGGAATCGGTTGGATTTCCCCTATCGCCATTAGCACATCTATTCTATGGGATAGTTATTTGTACCCTAGCACCTATCCACCCCACTAGTGGGTTACCTTGGACCAAGTTGAGAGAGTCCTCATTTCTTTTAGACTTGGTGAGATCTCATGTGTTTGAATTCATCCCATCATTGCAAAATTGAGATTCATATATACATATATGATCCAGCCACAGATGTAGTTCCTTAGAATATTTGATTGGATTCATCTTTCCATTCTCAGATCCCCTAGGATGAAATTTCCTTCAGTGAGCTCATGCCATATTTTTGGAGCCCCATTCTTGTTAAGCATGGCTTCTCAGGTTACTTCCCCCCCTTCCTTCAACATGAGGGGGAATCAATTATTATGTACTTAATTCTATCATGTTGATATAGTCTGACCATGTTTGCTACCACCATGTTGTATTTGAGAATTCTTCATTGTTGCACTATTGATATCTTGAGTTATCTTGATGACTATGGGTATGCCTACCTTATCCCATTGAGATCATTTAGCTCACCACCTTGTGACCCTTTTGTTGATAGGTGGTTTTCTGTGGCCTCTTCAATGGATGGAATTCTCTTTTTTCCTATGGCATTTTCCTCCCTCTTCTACTTCCCATATCCCTGTGAAAGCAAAATATAATGTATTTTGGTCACGTGATTTTCTCCTAACCTCACACATTAGTGGGAATCTGTTATCACCATAAAATTGCACACATAACCTAAAAAACTAAGCTACCGATATATTTCATTCACGTCCATGTATCTGTTGTGGGTGGGAAATCCCCCCTACAGACTAGCATTAAGGGTTCTATCATGCATGCAGAAAAGACCTAAAGCTTCCTACTTCTTACCATCATCCCAAACCTAAACCCCTATATTCATATGCAAATACAAGGTTAAAAAGATCGAGTTTAGGTACAATAGTTTCCATGTTTGATGTTGATCCTTTCCACGCTTGGTTGCTCTTTGACTGCAGTTTTCCTCCCAATGCTGACCTGCATTCACAAAAGAAAAACAAAGAACTCCACATGCATTTGATCTATAAACTAATGGGTTATATATTTAATCAATCATATAATCAATATTAAACAATAAAAACCTCATATGGTAGGACGAGAAAAGTACTTCTTTTATTAATCTCACAAGAATACCTTACAATGATGAGATCGACCACTGCTCCTCGAATCTGGTCCTAGGCTCCTCTTCAACTGTGCTCCAACTGCTTTTGAATATTCTTCTCTTCACACAATAGTTGCAAAAGGTTGAGGCAAGGGGAATGCTAATTCGGGTAGAGTTTCTTTACTATGATTTTACTCCTTTCAAATGGGACCCCTACCCCTTCTTTTATAGGATAGAAAGGGCTAGGTAATTGGTCAAGTTAACTTACCCAAAACTATGTGTTCCATTAGAAAATTTCCATTTTTCATTCTTTTGTAGGTACATGTGGGCTGTAATGGGTCAGCTAGAGTGTACACGCGGGATGTAGTGGGTCAACTAGAGTGTACACGCGGGCTGTAGTGGAGCAGGACATGTGTACCTTTAAAAAAGTGTTTTCAAGAGGAGTTGTTCAGTAGTGGCTTGGCAAAGAAGGAATATGAGATGGCCTGATGCCAGGTAAGCATGTCTGGTGCAAATTAGGGTTATAACTGATGCCCCCTAATGTGTGAGGTCAGAAGAGCATCTGGTGGCCGAAATACATTATCAATCTTCACCAACGTACCAAACCAGTGAGCCTAGGGACCAGAATTTGGGAGGTGCCATCTGCAAAATAACAATTGTCTCATCGAGGTGGGCATACCCATGCCTGGGATGAAATAAAATCATGGATGCCAATCAAATACACTGCAGATCTATGTCATATAACTATATAAAGTGTAGCCACGAGCAATACACAACAGATGTACATCTCGAAATAAAAAAGATATACATGTATAGTATCCATCTTCTAGAATCTGATAAGGCATGATGGCTGGAGATGAGGTCTTTAGAGCTAGAGCAACAACTTAAAAATCTTCAAAACTCAGGTAGGAGTGTAATATGAGTGTATGAATTCACTGCCCAAAGGTCTTCGACGACTTGTCGGGTATGGACTAGAGGATCTTGATGATGAGACTGAAGGCTTTATTGATTTCAAACAAAGACTTGATTGGACTTTCGGGATGGTTGAGCATGAGGGAAAGAGACAAACTACAGAAGGGCCGACTCAGGCTTGGTAAAAGATTCTCTTGGACAATAACACGACAAATGATGAGACTTAGGCAACATGGCATTGACATAAGTTCACGATGCAGGAGGCAATACAAACTCTCCATATGTTTGGAAGAATAACCAAACAGAGGAGGACACAACTCTATGTAGCGAGAATAATTTCCTAAGGTCATATTAAATCCCAGGGCTTGACGAACAAATGAAAGGATGTGCTTTATCCAAGGGTGACTCATTGTGTTGCCAATAAAAAGAAAATACTTTTCCCTTCCACTTTTTGGGGTATATTTGATTTTTTTGTCTTTTTCAATAATTGTAGTAAAAAAATAAAAGAATGCTATGTTACAAAGGAGGAATGAGTGTCACAAACATACTAGTTCTAGGCGCAAGGACAAGACTGATGTTCAAAGCAAGGACACTCGGAAAAATCCCTCCATGGGTCAAGGTGTCAAGACGCAAAGGAAAAGTGCTACAGGGCTTGCGTTATAAGGCATGCTTCAGATGGTTCAGTTGAGAGCAACATGGATCCAGAAATAGGCCAAAGACGTAGGCATGCAAATGCAGTTAACAAGATACAATGATAACATCCTTCAATGTAAGTTTAACGAGCCCAGAGAAGGTAAGCTCAATGTTTTTTCATTTTTAGAGAGTCTGAAAAAATGTAAAACGAGACTCCATTGGGGTACCTTTTTTGAAGATAGTCTAGTTGGCTCGAAAAAAGGGGTAAATTAGCACCGAAAATACGTCGATTCAAAACCATTTTAATGAGTGTGATAAAGACAATATCACTCGCCAATTTTTTCATTTTTAAGGAGTCTGAAAAAAGCTTAACTATGGACTCTGTCAGGAATGTTCCTCTGGACCATTTTGATGAGTGTGAAAGAATAAGGTCACTCGATGATCTTTTCAATTTTAGGGAGTCTGAAAAGAGCTTAAGTATGGACTCCATGGGGGTTTATTTTTCGTAAATTTAATCCCTCAGGCCCGAAAAAGGTTTAAAATTATACCTGACAATACTCTTTTAGAGAACCAAGGTTCCTAGAGTGTACCTTTGTTCATACAGTTGACCATCCAGACCGAAAAAGGGGTAAATTACCGCTGGACAGACGTGACTTCAAATTTCAGTTTAGCGAGTGTGAAGATCAACAAGGTCACTCATCAATATTTTCATATTTAGAGGGTCTGAAAAGGGCTTAAAAGAAGACCCATAAAGGTTACTTTTCTCAGTTAATCCAGATGTGATCGAAAAGAATAAATGAAGTCTTGCCAGATGTTGCTTTGGAATCTCAAAGCGAGCTTGAAAAAAAACAAAGTTTGCTCATGATTGACACATTGTGGGTCGATGCCCAACGTCTCTTCGGGGGAGCAGTCTTCTCTGACGAGAACATTGTCCATGACGCTAAGGATTCTGGAGATATTTATAGGTACCATTTCAGCGATACTTGCCATATTACGCTCGACAAAAACTGCATGCATAGCCAAATGATTGATAGGACAAGACCTATCTCCAGTCATAGTCAAAGTGAATTCTCCTGCTTCAATTCTTCTTAACTCTTGGAGGAAATAAGATCTGTGATGAAGATCATCCCAAGGTATATTCAGACTATTCATTGCCTCAATAATCGTCTCGTCAGAGGGAAAGACTAAGTCTAAAGAATTGGTATCGGTAAGGGAACCTAGAGCCCAAACAGGCTCTAGAATTGGATCTAACTCTTGTGTGGGAGTCAGATCAGGGTTGACAGAAGCTTGCTGGACTATAGACTATGCAAATTCTACCGTGAACAAGGGCATGGCCATACCATGGTTCCCTGTCCCTTCCATCATGACTGATGGGGAAGGAAGAATCCATGGATTATTGAAGTAACTCATGCAAAATGACGAGACTTGGAAAATCTCAAGCTTATGGTGGTTTGATATGAACTTAACATCACCTTGAGGAGGCGGGTAATCGAAAGTACCCATCAAAGGTGGGCACAAATGAACCCCTATGTTGACGATGTCGAGTTGAGAGTTATCAATCATCGGGACCATGGATGCCCCCAATGAAGGGTCAGGAAGGGAGAAATACAACTGATCAATGGTCACGATTCGGCCCTTGTGTTGAAACAACAAGACCCGAAAAACTGTAGTGACCACTGCTTGCATGGAATAGGTCCAACTCCTTCCTAACAAGAGATTGTAGTCAAGAGATGCATCGACCACTTCAACCTCGACACACACGATTTTACCTCCTAACTGCATGGGAAAAGAGGGGATGATGCCATGTGGTCAGAATGAACGATCGTTGAAAGCGGTAAGAAGAGTAGGTGACAGCGACAAAGCGGGTTGGCCAATGGCCTTCCAACATGCCAAAGACATTACACATGTTGAGGTGCCCTCATCAACCACCGTACGGAAAATGTTCTGAGTAAAAGTTTTCATGGTGTAAGCCAGTACTATCTGGAACGCTACGTGGTAAGGGAGACGAGGTTTTAAGTCGGTCGTAACAAGCATGATCGTACCCAGATTACAAGTCTCAGCGGATCCTAAAGCAGCTAGCAAGGCCTTTCTCTGGGAAGGGAAACTTTGGAGGACCTCCAAAGAGGACATTGCACAAGGGGTTTGAGACAAATCCTCCACCAAAGAGTAGTTTTGGGCGGCCCTTGCATTTGGGTTATGAGAAGCTTTCTTGAATGCCCATTTTGGGATGCGTGCCATGGTTTCACCTAACATCTTCTCGATCTGGAGGGGAAGATATGGGATTTTAGCTTCTTTACCTTTCTTAAAGGTTCTTGTCTTTCTGTAGTCATGTGCTCTAGTCGATATATAGGCATCACCTTTCATCATATACACATTCGTGGATGCTGGATTGCTCGAAGACGGAGGGGGTACTTGACTGCCCCCTTCCGAGCTTGTAGAGGATTGGGTTATATTTTTCCCATGTTGAAATGGGTTCGTTAACACAACAGGCTGTTGCTTTGACAATCACTTTTGGGCCTTTGCAAGCCAAGGACACTGGTGAGTCAGGTGGTCTTCCGTGCATAGATTACACAGATACTTCGACTTCCTTTTTTCGGTGTTGCCCCCGCCAACATTATTAGTGGGTTTCTTATCCCCCTTACCCTTCTTACATTGTTTCTTCTTTCCATCAGGTTGTTGGGTGGCCTTTGGATTTGTCCAATGCACATTGTGTACATCCGATGTTTGGGTAGGGGGGGGGCAGCTGGAACAGTAGTTTGGCTAGCCGCTGTGTGATGTATAGACAATCACTGTAATTGTTTTGTCAGTTCTTCGACGAGATTTGTTTGTGCTAAACCAAAAATACCATCAGCATGTGGTCCAACTCTCTATCTGGTTTTATCAAGTATTGATCATGACGCATCAGACAAGATTTCGTACAGTAGACCAGACTGAGAATAAATTAGCTCAAGCTGTTGAGCTCTCATGATTACATCTTCTTCGGAAAACACTCCCGACATTGCGACGTCTTTGGATAACTGTGGGACCAAAGACTTAAGGAACCACTCAAGCAGGAATGCTGGTGGGACTAGCACTTTAATCAAACTCTTGTGGCGTCTCCATTCTCGGATATGATCAGAGATATGGTCCACCTTTGTCTATTCGAAATTGGCCAACAATTTCGTGCCGACGTCGTATCTCATAGGTAATTGGAAATGGTTTAGAAAATCCATTGCCAATTCACTGAAGGAAGAGTATCTTGAGCGGTCGAGCTCAATGTACCATTTTGCAACACTCCCAATGAGAGTGCATTGAAACAATCGCAACTGTACAGAGTCGTATTTCAACAAATTAGACGAGCACCAAAGGTGAAAGGTAGTCACATGATCTCCTTGGTCTTCGTTAGGATTGGCTTCGAACTTTGGTATGTCTGAAGGAAACTTCGACGACATAGGGGGCCAACGTGGATCGTGATAGATGGGGTCATTCAACAACCTTGTCAAGTCTGGCAAATGCAAGGTTCCCAGGAATGATAGTTTGGGTTTTTGGTGATAACCATGGAAAAAGGGGCTTGGAGTTTGACTGGCACCAAATTTCCAGGAAAAGTTGGGTTGTTGGCCAGGGTTTAGGTAAAAACCATGGCCATGACCAGTGTATGGATTCTGTGTTTGTGGAGACATCATCGACAAATTTACGTAATAGGACGTAGACGGTTGGGCGTGCATTGCATTCGATGAACTTTGGGAAGGGTTACCCCATGCCGATCCCATGGGCATAAGTCCTGTGCCTTGCCCGAGGTTCCATTGGTTGTGAAAGGGGTTGCCCTCGATCAACATTCCCGATGAGGGAACTGATCCCTACCAAGAATTCCAAGGTCTTGGTGCAGAAGGAATTCCTGGGTTTGCCCCCTGTGCAGGAATAGTACCCTGCATAGGATTTGGTTGTCCATAACCGGGATTGCCCCCAGTCAGGAAGGCAGCTGATGAGAAAGCATTGTTACCAAACGCTTCGAACAAAGAAAATGGTGTCGAACCTACCTGCATTCTATGGGAAGGTAGTCCTTGACTCCCTGCTCCAATCGAACTATGGTGTGTGTTTGGTCCAGCGGAATGCTGGTGAGCACCATCGAGCGAAGGGGATGAAGGAGGTATATGACCTCTTCCATATGGGAAAGCATTAAAGGAAGCTGGAGGCCCCCCCATGGATCCTTACAGAGGAGCGTTAGAGATCCCTACCCCCAGACCTAAATTATGTAAAGTGGAGTAGGAAAGTATAGGGATTGTACCTGAGCTAGGCATCCCATATGAAAACAGAGGGCCTATCACACTCTGTGTAAAGGAGCAGTGGCCGCCGCCAAAGATGGGGTTGGACCATTTCTCGAGGTAGAGGTAGTCAAGACAATGGTGGCTCAAACTGACGATGGTGGGTTATGGAGTGGAACACCCCCTGTGGTGACAGTCGTAGTGGGAATAGGAGAATTCCCAGAAAAAGTGGCAACATTTGTTTCCATTGTTGTGTGTGACACTATCTGGTGCTCGTAAGAATAAGTATGTATGATGAAGGGCATCGAAATATTAGTGGTCAGAGTTTTAGATGGACCAAGAGCTTCTTCTCCAAGGTTTGAAATGATTGGTTTTTCTAGATGTTGGTCGGGCACAGTTTTCTGTGGCCCGGTCGCTTCGAAAGACCCTTGTTGGTCTAGCTTTCGCCTTAGCGGTGGCGGGGGTGGCTTCAGTGTAATCGGTGGCAGGCCAAGAAGCCTTCGTGACCGACGAAGCTCGTGATCCTCCACTGTGTGATAATATCAAATACACACTAGGGATTTCTAATCGTTCAAGAAACAACACACACTAGAAAAAGTCCCTACGAGATAAAACAAGCAATCACTAAACTAGTTGGAAGAACAGTTACAACAACCAACACTAGAGAAACTTACCGGTGCAAGTGCAAATTCAATACGAAAGCACCCTCCAGGTATACTCTACAAAGTGTGGCCCGATGTCTGTCCTAGGTACCGCAGTCTACCCTCGCAGTCACCTGTGTAAGTCCCTAAAATAAAGGCAACTAGGTTGCCAGTGCGTGAACAATCACCAGGAGGGTACAGTCGACAGTCGGGTGAACCACAATGAGCAGGGTATCAATCCCGAAACCTATCAAGGGTATCAAAAGAAAGTGGTTCGGAAGATAACTAAGGATCTCGAATGGATTCGAGACCCACGAAGCTCCGTGGAAAATGCTATCGACGAAATCTGAAGACAAGCCCTCTATATGCGTTCCCCACTATGCTTGGTCCGACTTTGGAGGTGTTATCTCCTCTATCTTTCCGCACACGACCTCATGTTTAGCCCTTGTATTAGAGGGGGGTCCCGGATAACTTTCACGATACTGGACTTTTAACACTCCCTAGCATAGACTCTTATGTATGTTTTTCAGCCTTGAAGAGTTTCCTCTCCAACCTAAATCAAGGCTCTAGCCTAGACTAGTTGATGGACCCTACAAACATAAAGTCTAGTTGATTTTAATTAATCGTTAATTTTTGTGGCTTGTCTTAAGTCAAAGGTTATGAAAGTGAAACTAGTGATGTTTTGAGAGACGAAAGAAAAGATAAACAAAAAGATGGAAACAAAATAACTTCTTCTTGACAAATTCAGATTTGCATTTTTAAATTCTTTGACCAACTTTTCAAACTAAATTTTTCCTAAGATCTTTGAACAACAACTCAAAATAGGATTTTTCTCAACTACGAGCTACTTATTGTCCTAAGTAAACAACCAAGAACTTATGAAAGAACAACTTTTCCTTGATTATTAATGCAAACAACCAACTACTCAATCAATGAATATTTTTATTTATTTATTTATTTAATGCTCACAAAGGAAAAAGGAAAAATGACAACAAGTAAATACCAAACAAAAATTTATGGCCTGAGGGCAGATCACAAAGAGTCACTGACAATAACACACAAGCCGATTAAAGCAAACTCTCACACTTGTCTAAAAAACCTATGAAAGAAAAATTTGAGGAAAAAACTTTAATGAAAAAAAAAGTTATTACTGTAATCAGACCTAAGTTGTCGTCTTCTATGATAGAGACCAAGACTAAATCAAGCAAATTCCTGAGAGGTAGAAATATTGATAAGAAAGAGGATGACTGCCTCTCCTTAAACAAAAATTTTCTCAACATGCATGTTGCTGATAGTTCAACAGCCAGCGTGTACACGCGAGTTGTGTAAGGTCAGAGTGTGTGTACACACATGCAGGCTTTATGCAGACCACGTGTACCTATGAAACTCTTCAAAAATAAAAAATCAAGCAATCCAATACTGGCGGAGACTACTGGTATTGAAAACCAGAATCTCTTGAAGACTCAGAAACTTACTTTGACAGAAAAGAAAAAGAATTCAAGGAAATTTTTATAGATCAAAGCCAATCTGAGGTGGCACCTAAGCCACAAAATGCAAAAACTAGAGACCAGAATGAGATCCAGAAAACCCCTAAGAAGGATCACTTCTGAAAGGGAAAAAGATGATTGCCTCTCTAAAAAAAAAAAAATTTTGAACTCAGACACGCGACTGACACTTCATCAGCTAGCGTGTGCACGCGAGCTGTGTGAAGGTAGGGCACATGTACACACATGAAATCCTTGTACAAGCCGCGTGTACCTCTGTGACTTCCTGAAAAGAAAATGCAGCCAAGCAAAGAAACCAAGGAATACTGGTATGGAAGACCAGAATCCCTACTAGCTTAGACTCTTGTAGAAACTCAGAAAAAAGGTGATGAAACCTGTTGGCATCAGAAGTCACTCCTCGATTGTAGCAGGAGAAGAGCCCAACGCCCATCAGTTTAAATGTCATGATTTGTTGATAAAAGGGGATCGGATGGAAGTAAACTCAGAACAATATCGGTTTAACTCAGAAAATTGGGTTGGAACAACAAAGACATGCAAGGTCTGGATCTAACTTAAGCTAGTAATTTTTGCATAGTGGTAAGTAAGTGGAGGGAAAGAAAAGGGAAATAGAGTCTGCTTTGGACATCCGGTCTTCCAGCAGGCCTTTAAAGGGGAAAATTCTCAGATATGAGATCCTCTTAGACCCGAGAAACTTTAAAGTAAACTTAAAATGTTGCAGAACTAATATAATCAAACATGCATCATATAGTTATTACAACACCCAACTGGATCATCCGTGCTCGGGCTTTAAGATTCAGAGGTAAAAGGAAAGGAGGAGGTTGGTTGTCATTAAACAAGAAGTCTCAAAATTTCAGTCTATAACTAGAGAACCAAAGGCTTTGTTAAAGTTTTACAATTGGGAGCTTTGCTCTAGCATCGATCCTTACAAAAATAGCAAAATTGAGTATATATACTCAGAAAAATTTGCCCAACAGAAGCGTGCTCGAACCTCCAAGGTGTGGCGTTTCTTCAGTCAAACCTGGACGGAAATCCTTTGTCAGAAGCAACCTTAAATCAATATGGCTCTTGCAGGGGGGCACCTGCACACAAGGGTACCACGGGTTGATTGCTTAAGGCCTCCCATACCTTCCATTTATGGCTCGAGTTGAGGTTTCATCTACCTACTCGATTTTCATGCACTGCTTTCCCAGGGAGTGGCCAAGACGATATGCTCAGGAGAAGACCACGTGCCTGCTCTTTGAGGCTTGGAGGCTAGCCTCCCTTTCTTCTGGCACCGCCATCAATGTAACCCAGGGCCATGACCTAGCGCCTCTCTCCAAGGGCATATCGACACTTCTTCTTTCGGGGATTTCTACTTCCCCTGCCTTCAAATTTCCTGGTGCCCAAACTTGTGAAACGACCCTCCAGGATCCACGGTTGCATCGGATTTAAAAATTGACGGCCATGATCATTTTTCCATTGAAAAACCCTAGCCCTACATGCTCACTTTCTTTGGCGATACTCCATACAACCCTGGCACTATGACCATGGGCCTGCACCCAAAGGCGCCTTCTCGTCTCGCATATCGTGGATGGAAGGGAGTTGACCCTTGTATTTCAAAGTCGCGATAGTTGAGATGGTGACCAGACTTAATCAGGTGCCACGTATCCTTCAAGACTAATGGTCCCGATCCTTTTAGGGATTCTCCCACTGGGAGTTCTCGCTCCTCTTCCTCCAATCGCCTTTCCATACGACCTTGTGCTATGACCGTGGGCCCACACCCAAAGGTGCCTTCACATCTCATGTATTGTGGATGGAAGGGAGTCGACCCTTGTATTTCAAAGTCGTGATAGCTGATATGGCGACCGGACTTAATCAGGTGCCACATGTCCCGACTGGATCGAATGACCATGATCATTTCATGACTTTGGCCCTAAGGGATGAGCCCCCATGCGCTAAAAATCATGCAACTCTGTGGCTCTGGCTTACCCGATGATCGTTGATTTGCTCCATCGATGGATCCTTGCCACTAAACACAAATATGCTCACTTGCTTGATTTTAAGCCCGAAATGGACTTCTTCTGTGTGCTGCGCTTGACGCTCATGAATGTGGCCTTTGGATAAAAATCATTTGATGGGTTTTTAAAACCCATTTCTTCATTTATTTTACACCAAGGGCCTGAAATCGGAGAGAAATACCCCGCTTGCAAGAATTGGCGCTAACATGAGGCTCCATGGGGGATAGATTCGTCCCTGTGATGCTCTAAGAACTCCCTCTGCAGTTCTAGTTGTCTTCTATTGGGCTATGGAGTCGAGCTCAAAATACCCTGCTTAAAAATACATTCCTATAAGTGAAATAAAAAATAAACACACATGCTCCAAGGAGCTTATTTATGTACGGTCCTAAACTAATAAATTCCTTTACATGGGGCTAGGTGAAAGCAAACTTCCACCATAACCAATCAAGCAACTTCCTGAATAGGAGCTCCTTCCTTTTGTCGATGATCACAAACAGATGGTGTAACCGTGACAGAAGAACGGTTACGCTCTTCAAGTCCTCCTTACAAGCTGAAGTAGAGATGAAATAGGGTAGCTCCAAATTGTGAAGGAAATACAACTCCATGTATTCCTTCACAGGCTCATAGGACCAGTGGCAAACTCCAGAAAATGGGCGACAGGTAGCCTCCTTTGCTACACAGTTGTTCACGTGTGGATGAATATCTCTAGTGAGCAGAGGTGGGTGGACAACTGACGTAGGTTGACTGATCTCAGGTGGTGGCTGCTCACTAACTGGCTCTGGACATAAGATAAAATGTCCCTTCTGCTTCTCTTCTGGTTCTTCTCCTTCTTCTCCTTGTCTCTCTCCAGAGTCAGATTCATAATCGTCATAAACAAGACCCGTGGGAAAGCTTTTCTCTTCCTCGTACTGCTCAGCATCTTCTAAAGGACTGGGATGGTTGATTTCCTCATGATACTTTTCTTTAGTGAATAGAGGATAAGGCTCTGTGGTCTGTTCTTGGAAATACAGCATATCCAGCTCATAATTTGATTTGTAGTTGTCGTACACAGGCTGGCTGCTCTGATAAGCAAATGGTGATGCAAGACTTTGTTGCTCCTCATACGAATAATCATCAAAGGTTTAAACAACATGCACATCAGGAGAAGAGTGCGAGGTCTCTACATTTATGAAGTCTTCATCATCGTCGTCAATAGAGCTGCCAAGAACATCTGCTTAAAGGGGTGGAAAATCCTTTGCGCATCATTCAACCTCCAACCTTGCTAGTTGGGCAGTGAGATATTTCACTTGCTCCATCAGTTCACTCAGAGCATCTTCTTCCTCTAGACTTCTGTCCTTACAACCCTCATCATCACAGCCTCCGTTAGACACAATCATATCTAGGAGGATTTCTTCTTCTTGGCTCTCCCAAGGGTCAGATTCATAATGGCCATAAACAAGACCTATGGGAAAGCTCTTTTCCTCATCATGTTGCTCAGGGAGGCTGATTTCCTTGCAATGTCCTTCATTTGTGAACAGAGGAAAAGGCTTCACAGTCTGCTCTTTACCAGAATGATCGTCAAAGCTGGGTGAGCACAAAACTCCCCCATCTTGTAAAAAAGGAACGATCTCCCGATCCTTCTTTTCAATCCCAAATGTAAATACATCATGGGAAATCACATGAAGGAAAAGAGAACAATCCTCTTCCACAATGGATTCTTCCTTTAAATCTAAGAAAACAGGCTCATTAGGGGCAGAAACTAATGCCTCTATTGCTACAAAATCTTCATAATAGCCCTCAGTAGAGCTGCCAAGACCATCTGCTTCAAGGGATGGAAAATCATCTGCACATCACTCATCTTCCCACCTGTCTAGTCTGGTAGTGAGAGATTTCACCAGTTTCATAACTCCACCCCAAGCATCTTCTCCCTCCTCACAACCTTCACTCTCATAACCTTCCTCTAATGCAGACGAATGGGGATGAGAAAGGACTGATTTCTGATCCAAGTCATCAGGATCATCCTCACAGCCTACGTAAGAAACAACTCTATCTTGTATACAGTTGTTGTATCCCTCACAACAATTATGAAAAATTAACTCAGAGGGATAAATCTTCTGACAATGGGTGGTGAAAGCTGCATGAAATTCTATGAGTGAAGAAATGCTAGCAGGGGGTAAAGAATGATACCATTTACGAGCATACCCTGCTAACGAGGACATGAAAATTTTCATTAACACATCCTCCGGATGTATCTCCCATTGATGCATGAGTTCATGAAATTCTTCAAGATGCCGAGCAGGGTTTTCCTCTACATGCTCCCTAAATATAGGCAAATAATCATGCCATTCATCCAGAGAAGGGACAACATTGAGAAAACTAGGAATAGCAGAAAAATTAAAAGGAGAAAACCTCTGAGCTAGGATTTTTTCCATTTCGAACCAGTGGAGTCGCCAATCAATCCTTGAATCATGGAGTCGCCAGGTGAAAAATTCACAGCATTGAATGTGTTTGGTCTTTGTTCACCATCAAAGGCCAAATATTAACGTTGGGTCCTCCCAGGAAACTTCTTAGGCTGAGAAAGCAGTTGTTGAAACCTTCTCGAGAAAGCTCCTATGGGTCAGCTTTCAAGCGTGGTAAAGTAGCCACAACTGAAACAATGAAGTGGAAATAGTGGAGTTGCCACAGTGGAGTCTCCAGGTGCACAGTAGCAATCTTCAAGAGCTCTGATGCCTGATGCACCTTCAGAATCAGAGGCTCAATGTCGTTCAATCCGAGGGAAAATTTTCAACTTCGTCCCCGGCAACGACGCCAGAAAATGTTGGCGTCAAAAGTCACTCCTCGATTACAGCAGGAGCAGAGCCCAACACCCATCAGTTTAAATGTCACGATTTGTTGATAAAAGGGGATCATATGGAAGTAAGCTCAGAACAATATCGTTTTAACTCAGAAAACTGGGTTGGAACAACAAAGACATGCGAGGTCTTGATCTAACTTAAGCCAGTAATTTTTGCATAATGGTGAGTAAGTGGAGGGAAAGAAAAGGGAAATAGAGTCTGCTCTGGACATCCAGTCTTCCAGCAGGCCTTTAAAGGGGAAAATTCTCAGATATGAGATCCTCTCAGACCCAAGAAACTTCAAAGTAAACTTAAAATGTTGCAGAACTAATATAATCAAACATGCATCATATAGTTATTACAACACCCGACTGGATCATCCGTGCCCGGGCTTTAAGATTCAGAGGAAAAAGGAAAGGAGGAGGCTAGCTTTCATTAAACAAGAAGTATCAAAATGTCAGTCTATAACCAGAGAACCAGAGGCTTTGTTAAAGTTTTACAATTGGGATATTTTCTCTACCATCGATCCTTACAAAAATAGCAAAACTGAGTATATATACTCAGAAAAATTTGCCCAACAGAGGCGTGCTCGAACCTCCAAGGTGTGGCGTCTCTTCAGTCAAACCTGGATGAAAATCCTTTGTCAGACACCACCTTAAATCAATATGGATCTAGCAGGGGCGACCTGCACACAAGGGTACCACGGGCTGATTGCTTCAGGCCTCCCATACCTTCCATTTATGGTTTGAGCTGAAGTTTCATCTACTTGCTCGATTTTCATTAATTGCTTCCCCAGGGAGTGGCCGAGATGATATTCTTAGGAGAAGACCACGTGCCTGCTCTCTAAGGATCGGAGGCTAGCCTCCCTTTCTTCTGGAACCACCATCAATGTAACCCAGGGCCATGACCTAGCGTCTCTCTCCAAGGGCATCTCGACACTTCTTCTTTCGGGGATTTCTACTTCCTCTGCCTTCGATTTCTCGCTCCTCTTCCTCCAACCGCCTTTCCATATGACCTTGTGCTATGATTGTGGGCCCACACCCAAAGGTGCCTTCGCATCTCGCATATCGTGGATGGAAGGGAGTCGACCCTTGAATTTGAATGTCGCGAGAGCTGAGATGGCGACTGGACTTAATCAGGCGCCACGTATCCTTCAAGACTAATGGTCCCGATCCTTTTAGGGATTCTCCCACTGGGAGTTCTCGCTCCTCTTCCTCCAACCATCTTTCCATACGACCTTGTGCTATGACCGTGGGCCCGCACCCAAAGGTGCCTTCGCCTCTCACGTATCGTGGATGGAAGGGAGTCAATCCTTGTATTTCAAAGTCGCGATAGCCGAGATGGCGACCAGACTTAATCAGGCGCCACGTGTCCCGACTGGATCGGACGACCATGATCATTTTGTGGCTTTGGACCTAAGGGATGAGCCCATGCGCTAAAACTCATGCAACTCCATGGCTCTAGCTTACCCGATGACCGTTGATCTGCTCCATCGATGGATCCTCGCCGCTGAAAACAAAAATGACCGCTCGTTTGATTTTAAGCCCGAAATGGACTTCTTTTGTGTGCTGCGCTTGACGCTCATGAATACAGCATTTGGATAAAACGCATTTGATGGGTTTTTAAAACCCATTTCTTTATTTATTTTACACCAAGGGCTTGAAATCGGAGAGAAATACCCCGCTTGCAAAAATTGGCGCTAACAAAACCAATTTAAAAAATACCCAAAAAGTATCCCAAGAAAACCCTAGAGATATCCCCAGTACGGTCGCCAATTCTGTTGTGGGTGGGAAATCCCCCCTACGGACTAGCATTAAGGGTTCTATCATGATGCAAAAATGACCTAAAGCTTCCTACTTTTTACCATCATCCCAAACCTAAACCCCACTATTCATATGAAAATACAAGGTTAAAAAGATCGAGTTTAGGTACCTTAGTTTCCGTGTTTGATGTCGATCCTTTCCATGCTTGGTTGCTCTTTGACTGTAATTATCCTCCCAATGCTGACTTGCATTCACAAAAGACAAACAAAGAACTCCACTTGCATTTGATCTATAAACTAATGGGTTAGATATTTAATCAATCATATAATCAATATTAAACAATAAAAACCTCATATGGCGGGACGGGAAAAGTACTTCTTTTATTAATCTCACACGAATACCTTACAATGATGATATTGACCACTGCTCCTCGAATCTGGTCCTGGGCTCCTCTTCAATTGTGCTCCAACTGCTTCTGAATATGCTTCCCTTCATACAATAGTTGCAAAAGGTTGAGGCAAGGGGAATGCTAATTCGGGTAGAGTTTCTTTACTATGATTTTCCTCCTTTCAAATGGGACCCTACCCCTTCTTGTATAGGCTAGAAAGGGCTAGGTATTTGGTCGAGTGACTGACTATGAGTGGCCGAAAGGTTTAGTTAACTTACCCAAAACTGTGTGTTCTATGAACAAATTTCCATTTTTCGTGCTTTTGTAGGTACACGTGGGCTATAATGGGTCATCTAGCGTGTACACTCGGGCTGTAGTGGGCCAGCTAGAGTGTACACGTAGGCTGTAGTGGAGTAGGATGCTTGTGCCTTAAAAAAAATGTTTTAAAGAGGAGTTGTTTAGTAGTGGCTTGACAAAGAAGAAATATGAGATGGCCTGATGCCAGGTAAGCATGTCTGGTGCAAATTAGGGTTATAACAGTATCCCATGCTCATACACACTTCCACACCATTTTCCCTTAAATAACTTAGGAAAACACTTTTCATAATGTTATTTCCATTTAATGAAAGTCAAAAACCCATTTTATGACTTTCCCCTCTTTATTTTATTTAAATGAAAGGTAAAATTTAAATTAATGGTTAGAAATGATTTGGTCAAATAATATATTTTATTATTTTGACCATATCAAAGATAAACCACTATTTTACCTATAAAATAGAGAGATCCCCTCCATTTCCAGAGCTTTTCCCCTTGAGAGTAACAAAGTGCTATTGGAATTTCCACTCATTTTTGGCCCCATTTCACCATTACTACTTTCAGCCATTGAAGAGGAGAAGCTTATCCATTTTACACACACTCATGAAAGAAGAAGAACCCTCCCATGGAGAGGCCACCCAAAGGTTTCCATCTTCACAAGTTTTTCCACAAGTGTTGTTGTATGATTCTTTCCATTAGGTATTGAGCTATTCACATTCTTTGGATTCTTCTACTATATTTTGCAGCTAGTATGTATTTGATTTTATTTATTTCATGGTAGATTAAAATACAAGGGAATGTGGATCTATTCATAAAAGTAGGTTTTATATGCTTTTGCCTATTTTTTGTTTGTGATCTAGTGCAACCTCTAGAGATGCAAGTTTTCTCATCTTGGTTGCAGAGTTTCTACAACATTTACTCCTGCAGAGTTATACCCCTGTCTAAATAATATTACAGTGAGAGAATGTCCATATTCTTAATAGTTAAGATTGTGTAGGAATTTTCTCATCCTAGATGCAGGAAGCAGAGTTGCCCACACTAGATGTGCAAAATTTCAAAATTGTTTATACTCTATTTTGTTCTGATAGTAAGGATTAGGGTTTTGAGGGTTCCTAAGGACAAGGGAGTGCATTGTGTTATAGCTCTCTTATATACCGATGGGTTCCAACAGTAGTACTTGACCCAATATATCATGCCTCTAACTAAGGAGAGTTAACCATACCCTTAGCTGAAGTGGATCTGGTGGTCCACTTCATGAGAACATCATAAATACATAACAAATTCTATATATCCATAAAAAATATTCTTTTATTTACTATCCATTTTACATATTTACTTGACATCATATGAAATACAATACATGTATACAAATACACATGGGGAATGATAAGTCATGTTCTTTCCAAAAGTCATGACTTATCATTTACATTGTAATGCATATTTACATAATAAAAAGCCTATAACATATTATTAAATAATAAGAAATGTAATATACTAGGCATATTATAAGTCTCCCCCCCTTAAAAATGATTTGTCCTCAAAGAATAATTATAAAAGGGTTATCTCTTTCCCTGGCTTATAATATTGTCTCTCGATTCTTCATTCTTGAGTCAATGATCATTGAGGACCTGAGACGATAGAATCCTTTAAGAGGTGAGCATAACTGTCGAATTGTTAAGCCCTAATATTGGCTAATTACCCCTTAATTGGGGCATATTACATTAATAATGTTATTTTATTTATGTTGGCTTTATTCCATTAGTTGTAATTATACTTCCTAGTCTCCTATATATACCAAGGAGACATTTTCATTTGGAGTCATCTTGTACTTGAACATTTATGTTGGGTAAAAGGAGGTTGTCCCCTCGAAGAGGCTTATTATATGAAATTATCTCTTTTTCAAGGCATTGAGTACTTATTATGAGGTTTTTATATGCTATATTGATATTTGGTTCTTAACATATGGTATTAGAGCTCAAGGTCTTGGGGTTTCACTGCTACATCTGAGACACCTTGTAATTTTCGCTATAACTTATTTTCTAAAATGTTTCAGAAGAAATAGCTTGGAGGATATTTAGTAGACAGATCAAGGTACGTTGGGTTACAATTTTAGCTCATAAGGCCTTATACTTTCAGAGATACAGCCTGTGCAAGATAGGGTTTTGGAATCATCCTGAACTGAGTCATTACAGAATTTTTGCTATAAATTTTTTTCTGTAACGTTTTAGACCCTGAAGTCTGGACGATATTCACATAAATTAGTAAGGTATCTTTGGTAAAAATTTCATCTTCTGGGTCATCTTACATTTGTACATACACCCTGTGGAAGATAGGGTATCTGACTAGTCCTATTGAATAGTCTCAAGAAGGTGTTCCAGGTAAAACAATCATAACTTCTTCCTAGAGTATCCAAATTGAGTGAGAGTGGTTTCATTAGATAGTGGAAAGTCTGTAGTATTTCTGGTACGAGTTTCAGAATTTATATCAATTAGTTTGTGCGGGGCACGCTATACAAGTGAGATCTCCTGGAAAGGCCAAAAATAAGCAAGTTGTGGGGAATTTACCGTAAATTCCACTTGGCACATCCAATTTTGATTAGACCTGTGGCATTGTAGAGAAGAAATATCAGAGAACTACATAAAATAAAGTTTCATACCTAGAAGGGCCGAAACTTGAGAGATGCAACAAAATAAAGATTGTCTAGTAGAACCACCTCAAAATCAAGGTTCAAAAGTGATACTTGGCCAACATGCCACCCAAAAAGGGAACTTCTACACCAAATAAGCCTCCAGAAAATCCTACTTGGACTCTTGATGAAGGTGAAGAAATGCGTAGGGA
>ML789185.1:535996-546141 GCA_009831015.1 Picea engelmannii
AATTATACCTCCTAGTCTCCTATATATACCAAGGAGACATTTTCATTTGGAGTCATCTTGTACTTGAACATTTATGTGGGGTAAAAGGAGGTTTCCCCCCCGAAGAGGCTTATTATCTGAAATTATTTCTTTTTCAAGGCGTTGAGTACTTATTCTGAGGTTTTTCTATGCTATATTGATATTTGGTTCTTAACACGAATTGTAAAGGAGTCTGGCCACCCTAATTCGATCTTCTGGGAAATTGTGTGTTTATAGGGCTCTTGGAAAAAACTTGATGTATTTTGATTCCCTTGATAGCTTCTACTTTGAGCACCAGTTGTAGTGGAAGTAATATTCTTCGGAATATCGATCATTTGTTTCTGTTGATACATTGATTGGTTGAAGTATCGTCTTTTGTGATTAGGATGTTGATAAGGCATCCTTGCAACTTGATCTTTACTTCTTATACTTGTAGCTCTTTCTTGATTAACTTTTGGAATTGAGTCATCTTCATACCCTTGGCTTGTTTTTACTTTGACATTTGAAGACCTGTTTACATTAGTTGGATTTTCATCCTTTTGAGTTGTAAGGTTGACTGACTTTGTATTACCTCCTTTATCCATAATTGCGTTGTTTACATTTGAAGACTTCTCTAGTTCAATAGGTTCAATCATCGTCTCTTTATCAACCAATGATTCTCTGTTGATAAGTTGATCTATCTTGTTCTGTAGCGACTTCTTATCACTCTTTAACTTCTTAATTTGTGTGAGTAAACTTTGATTATGAACCATTAGGCGTAAAAGTTCTTCCTCATTATTTGATTTTCCGACTTCGCTCAAAATATCTTGATTCTCTAGATTTTCATCTTTCATATTTTTAATTTGTTCAATCAATTTATGATTAAGGTTCCTTAGGAATGAACTCTCTTCCTCTTTTTTGGTCAATTTCTTTTTGGAACCTTGATTTTCTTGTTCTGAATTTTGATTCTCTTGTTTCTTGTCTTTTGACTTCTTGATTTTTACTAGAAAATTTTGATTATGAATTTTTAATATTGATATTTATGCGTCTCGTTCTAGTAAGTCTTTGTCCACTTTTTGTTTTTTGGTTTTTAGTTCTTCAATTTGTGCAATGAGTTCCTGATTTCTTTCTTTGAAGTAAATATTATTTTTCTTTGTTAACCCATTAAAATATCTCTATCTCAATTTCCAAGTGTAATTTGCTATTGATGTCTTTATAATTTCTTAGTTTGTCTTTTAATCTTAGTGATTTTATTTGTGAGTTATCTTGATATTCTTCCATAATAAATGATTTCCCACAAATTGGACAAAAACGATTGTGATTTTTAAAAATTGTCATATATTCAAATTCCATTTCACAAAAAAGGCATTTAGTCCAAAAATTAGATTTATATATTGAATTCATTGTTCACGATTTCCTTTTTTTTTCTCTATTATTCAATATATGTCTCATTTATAAATATATATTCCTCCTTTGAATAACTTGAATATTACTTCGATTGCCTTCCAATTTAATAAAAAAATATTAAGCAACTTTAATAACTCCCTTTATCTTTTAAACCTTATCTCTTTTTATTTAAAATAACTTTGTAACTTATGAAAAGTTATCTTTATTTTCATACTCTCTTTTCTTACTTTTCCTTTATAAATATCCTTTACACAAGTTAATTGGGAGCATTATCACTTTGCTAAAATATCTTTTGACTTTGGTTGAATTAATATTACTCCAAAAGACGTGTATATACAAAGTTGTAAAAAATTGCCACTATAATATTTTTTTATGGTAGGGAAATACCATTGACCCATGGTCAATTGAAGTGGATCGGGTGGTCCATTTCATGAGAACATCATGAATACATAACATAATTCCATATTTTCATAATAAATAATATTTATTTACTACCCATTTTACATATTTTCTTCACATCATATGAAATAGAATAAGTGTATATAAATACAAGTGGGGAATGATAAGTCATGTTCTTTTCAAAAGTCACGACTTATCATTTACATTGTAATGCCTATTTACATAATAACAAACCTATAACATATTATTAAATAATAATAAATGTAATATACTAGTTATATTACATTAGCCTTACTACTTTATTACCCAAGTACGTGAAAATAATCGTCTTCCCAAGTGTTGTTTTCGGTGCCACTATAGCAATCAGGTGGTTGATTGATTAAACTACGGTTGGTTTCAAGATACCCATGGGATTCCCAACATACCCAAGGGTATGTGGGAGTGAAAGTTCGTGTACAGGTGTTATCTGATGTGATACTACTCGAAGGAGTACCAACAAGGGTTACAAGGGTTTCCCACAGGGTGAAACGACATGTAGTTCTTGTGTGTACTCTTCCCCAACCACAATTTTACCCTCTTAACGACATATCACTGTGATTTATAGACGTTGGAACACGTCTCTAGCTTGAATTGTTTTTTTCTTTTAAATCTACATAGGAAAGGGCTTGGATATCACTTGTAAGGTACTAGAAGGAAATATGCAAAGTAGTAGCACAATAATTACCAAAATAATTAGCAAAAAGAGACAAATAGTAAGCACAATGACAATATAGATCCAAAAGATGATACCTTTCTTATCTTGAGAGAAAAGTTCCAAAGTTTATTATAGACCCAAAATATGATACCTTTATTATCTATAAAGAAATTTCCCTCCACTTTTCCAATTTATTATTACGAGTGGTGGATATTTAACATGGAGAGGAGGAGAAGACCCTAAATATTGTTGAGTTTGCTGCAGGAGATCCGAGGAATGGAAACTAGTGGTGTGAGTCTCAGGTTGGTGGTCTATCTATGCTCTTCATTTCTATTGGATTACTTTTCTATATTAGGGGCTTTCCAGAGAGATTTGACACTCTGGCCAAATTTAGGGGTCCAACACACTTTTTGTTGTATCTGTAGATTTGAGTGTTAATTCTGTGTAATCTGAGTGCCCCAGGGGTTTTTCAACACGCTAAATCCATTTATGCATCCATAAATGCAATTTAAACAACAATAACTTATGATTTCATGTAGATTTATGTCGAATTCCGACGAAAACGGAAAAAAAAGTAGAATAATTAAACAATGCACATGATCAACCATATCATAGATATTTCATTATTAATTATTGAAATTTCATTTTCCATTTTAGACCATTTTTAATTATGTGATTATACTAATAATAATTAAAACTTTTATAAATAGAAATAAAAATTAATTATATATAAAAATTTAGTTTAAATAAAAATAATAATATAATTATATAATTATGTGATTGCGCTAATAATCAATAAAATAATTATAAATATAAATATAAATTAATTATATATAAAAGTTTAGTTTAAGTAAAGGTTATAATATAATTATATATGGAATCGAACAACCTCACATATATTAATAACATAAAGTAAAAATGAATTTTAAAATGATGGGTAAAATTAGAATATACACTTCATTCTCCACTGTGTAAACAATGATATTTGAAAGAAAATAATGATATTTCTGGCATGATAGATGTGTGAATATCTTTCAGATTTAAGAATGAAACAATGATATTCGAAAGAAAATAATGATATTTCTGGCCTGATAGACATGTGTATATCTTTCAGATTTAAGAATGAAACATCAGTTTGTGGTGGATTTCACAAAAGACTTGACTCATCTTTTAATGTGTTTTAATGGAAACAATTATTTTTCTGACAGGAGGTACATATTCTTCAGAATACGTATGGTGAAGATGGTAGAGGTGGAAGAGGAGTAGGAGTTGTGAAGATGGCAGAGGTGGAAGAGGAAGAGGAGTACTCAGCCTCAACAGGGCCGATGTATGAATGTAGCGAAGATACATGGAGTTGGCTTCCAACGCCCATAACTATAGATAGAGGGTATGGGCATCTGCGTGTCAAGGTCGGGTGAAGCCTTGCTGGGCCCTTGTGTGTTTGTGTGAATGTGCAAAGGCTTGTTTGTGTTCATATAGGCGTGGTGAAATCTTTGAATTGAATTTTTTTCTCCTTTTTCTGAAGGCAACTGGTATTAGTTTCTATTTGGTTTCAAGCATATTTGTTGTTTGAGCATCAAAAAGTGGATGTTTCAAAATTACACTAACTGATATATTTATCTATCTATTTATGTATAAATTTTCTTGTCTTTGCCAAAATTTTTAAGCTTAAGTTTTGGAGATCAAGATGGAGATACGTGCTCCTTTCTATATAAGGGATAGGATCGAGTCGCTAGAGTCACTGCTATTTTTCCCAATTCACAAAGGTGTAAGGATTACACAATGCTACATTTGCTCAACCTATGTCTCAAGGGAAAGACGGCTTTCTCCAAGAGAATTTGAATAATATAACAATGCTATGGATTTTCTTTCTTTTTAGCATACCATGATCCTCTATTTATAGGAGGATGGCAAGATATTTTACAACTAGTTTCCAATGTGAATGGGGTATTTGAAGGTACTTCCCATCCTTTCAATGATCTCAAGACAAAATTTTAGGGTGGTTTTGGGGTATGGTCGAGATCTACTTCATCCCATAAGTGGTTGAGGCTCCACCAAAATCATCAATGCGTCGTTTCTGCATCTGCACGGGTTTGTCAACTGTCAGTCGAGCAGGGCGCACACTGTGCGCAATGTACACTGTGTTATCCCGCACGATTGTGCCCACGCTATCTTTGCTGAATATGAGTGGATTTTCAAGACCATTTTGCATAGTTTTTTTATTATGTTTCCAAACTGAATGCCATCATCCTATAATTATTGGTAGTATGTTGTACTTGTGTTGCATGTTTTTTTTCATCCATTGTCTGTATTTTTTTGAGCAATTTGTTTTCATTTGTCACAAGAGTGAGCAAAAGAGAGTCCCTCAACTACCTTGGTAAGCCAACAAAGCAGAACAAAAGATTGGTTAGCAAGTTAGTGAACTTGCAAATTAGAAAACAAAATACAAAGCAAAACTAGAATGACCAACAATGGAAACTAAACTAAACAACTCTAAGCTAATGATGCATGAAATTGAACACATGGAATGGTTACCCAATAGAACTGAATGTTTGAATTGAGTGCACCAAGAGGAGAAATATGGGTCTATGAATCCCCTAATCCTCCTAAGGGAGGGCTCTTTGATACCTAAAAAACTAGAGCTATCACTCTAAAATGGTGAGTTTACAATGATGAAAAATTCTCAAGGCTTAGCTTCACAAGAGGTGTAAAGCTTGCACAATGCTACACTTGCTCAACCTATGGCTTAAGTGAAAGATGGCTTTCTCCAAGATAATTTGAACATCATAACAATGTTATGGATTTTTCATTTTTTTTGCATATCATGATCCTCTATTTATAGGAGGATGGAAAGATATTTTACAACTAGTTTCCAATGTGAGTGGGGAGGGGAGAGGGGTCTTTGAAGGTAACTCCCATCCTTTTAGTGATCCCAAGTCATAATTTTAGGGAGATTTTGGGGTATGGTTGAGATCCACTTCATCCCAAAAGTGGTTGAGGCCCGACCAAAATCATCAATGCGCCATTTCTGCATATGCTCAGGTTTGCCAACTATTAGTTGTACAGGGCATGCACTCTACGCATCATACACTATGTTATCCCACGCGGTTTTGCGCGTTCTATCATGAGAGGGTAATGCATCTCTATGGGTACGAATTTTGGAACGATAATTTGATTTTCTTACTTATAATCACATACCTAGAAGTTCTAATCATGTATCTGATGCATATGCTAATTATATTTTAGATTGACATTTTTCATATAACTAAGCAAATAAAACACATTCATGCATGTAGAAATTGTAACATATATAAGTAAAGTTAAAGACCAATTTATTTTTATATTTCATCCTTTCGAGTTCAAAAAATATGGTGTCATAGTACAAAATGGGGCTCACACCCTCAAAATACATATATGGTCTGTATATAATATGACCATGGAATATATGCCTGTGGTGCCGAATGCATATCATGATAGCACACTACACAATTTGTGAGATGCTAGAAGAGTTGCACCTGCGCACAGGGCCCACCACCTGCCGTTGCATCACCTCTCACAGATCCTCTAGTTGAACCATAGGAATCATGTGTGTCAATCGAGGCAGGTCCCCTGACACATTCTGTAGCACTCTCTCCGCATCTCCTCCTATGTTCTCATCTCCTCGGCCCCTCCTCCGATGTCGTAGGAATCCCTCTGGATGTCGTGGACCTACATCTACGTAACAAAGAAATTGTTAATACTTGATACCATACAAAAATATTTGTGTTTTTTAATTTTTGTTGCAAAACACAAGAAAATGAAAAATATAAAAACTTTTCTTACCAATATCACTGTAGGCGGAACCTGGTGGAAAAGGCATGTTCGGACCCCCTCTGTAGTTGATCCCTCCATAAGGGTAGTCGTCAATGGCTATGACCTATTAGTGCCACCAGAAAAGTAATTCATCATTGTAGGGGGTTTTATCCCTAGCACCTCCTAGCTGCCTCATCATGTCGCTCCACCGTGACATGGTTGGATCACACTGCCCACATGGAGTAATATCTACTCTAGGGCTCAAGACTGGAGCCCTCTCAAAGAAAAAACTACAAAGAATGGATGCAAATCCGAAATTTCTCATTTTCCCTTATTTGCAATCTGTCAACTGGCTCTTCATGTTAGCGAGTAGTGAGGTACACCAGTCATAAACAGTGGGTCTTAAACACTCCACCACATAGAACATGAGTGGCCTTTATACTTGGTGCAATGAGGTTGACCCCGAAATCCATGTAAGTACAAGCACGATGATATTTAATCTCAGGTTCTCGATCGCCCAGATTGGGAGTTGGCTCCCTACTTTATTTGTGCCTACAACACAGTGGGTGGCAATGTACTCCTCCATAGCAATACCACCCCCAGCCCCTCGGGCCTTGATATTCACTACCTCGCCTCGACGAGACAATCCTATGATGAAGTATATATCATCCACTTCAATCCTTAATGGTTTCCTATCAAGGTTGAAGGACTCTATCTCCGAATCCTAGTAGTTTACTAGCAACTGGAGTAACCTCACTTGAGCTCTCATTCCCTTGAGAGTCCAAAATTTATAAAGGACACATATTTTTAAATCTTTTTGGGCCCTTGCATCCCTTCCCACTGCTGCATCTATCTCTTCATGCTCCCTCTCCCTCCATTCAATCACCATTCTGTAGGGGAGAAACCATTTTTTGAGTTAAAACCTTTCAAAAATGTTGATCACGGACTTGTACATGGGATGACTTGGTAACAGTCGCATATAGGGCTCCATATACGTATGTAGGCTTTGCTTTTACCACATATATGGGGTCGTATACGCGACCCGATGAACTGTCACCCGCGTACGCCCTAATTTCCATATCACTCCCTCTAATACTAAACAAATGGGGCCTAAAATTGAAATTTAAACCATTGAAATTGAAGTAGAGGGGATGGGAACTTACTTGGTCTAGACGGTTGCTAATTATGTTGATCATATCTCCCACAATCAACACTTGAATATCGTGGGAAAAATGGCCTAAAATGCATTATGTGGGTGAGAAAACTCAAATGGTATGGTAAAATGGTCTATTTTTACTATTAGTAGATTTTTTTTACCCACTCCCTATAGTTTGTGCTAATTTTTTACCTTATGGACTAATAGTGCAGTGGTTTCCAGCATCATACTGCTCATTCACGCCTTCGACAAGTATATTCTTTCATCAACATATAGGATAGGTTGTCACTCCGTTTTGTACTCTTGCATCAGCCTATGACCGTGATCCATACACCCTAGGTACGAACCCATTTTTTAGTGACACAAAACCTTCTTACTACTAATAGAAGTGTCATTATTAAGTGGTAGAGGCTTACCAAACATGGGTGCCCTAGTTAGAACCTTTGTGATATTTGGTGCCCGTGCAGAAGTTATTCCATAGGACTGAGAGTTCCTTATAGTTCCGATATGAATTTGCATTTGAACCCCATATTCTAACTCACAAGCATTCTGACCATTACCTATGGGACTCCCCCCAAGTCTTGGTTAAGCTCTTTTCCAACTCTCTAAGAAACAAAAAAGATTGTCGAGTGAATTTGTCTCTTTCACACTCGTTATATGGCTTTGAAAGGACATCTATTTTGTGTAAGTTTAACCCTTTTTCGGACCAAGTAGACTACTTACGAAAAACAAATACTCTAGTCACCATTGGCTAGAAGAGTTCTCCTGGGTATTATTTTATACTTTTTCAGGCCTAGGAGACTAAATCTACGAAAAAGAACATTCTTTAGAGTTAAGTTGTAATCACATTCCATCATCCTTCTTGCAGTATTGATCCTATTTACGGTTCCCTCTTTCTCGTTATAAGCCTCTTACCTTAGCAATTTGCATCACTAGCCTTCACAAAGCCTTTTATATATCCTTTGCAGCTTGACACCCTGTACCCTAAGAGGAAAAATCCCCTCGAGTGTCCATGCCCCACATGCACTTCCTTGCATTGAGCATAGGTATGTTCCACTGTTTGGAGCTAGTTTCTTACATGCGACACTCGCTTCCTCTCCTGTATCATAGCATTTCTTTTCCTATGAAAAAACGAAAAAAAGACGAGCGAGAAAAGAATATCATCTCATATTGGCAACAATCGCATCACCTTTGAACTGAGCACAAACTTTTGAGTCCACTGTCATCCAAAGTTTTGGTTTAGAATGATCTTAGGAACCTGAGATCGTTAGAGTTTACTCCTCCGACTGGTTATTCTTCCAATCCCTATGGAGAGTTTGTTGATGCCTCCTGCATCACAAATTTTTATCATCAAGTTTATGCTTCTTGAGTTAACCATATGTCTCATGCTCTTGTTCAAAGGAAGTCTATAGGCTTGTGTCGACCATTTCTCAGAACTCTTGACTTTGCATGTTGGCCATATCCTTAGCGTATCTCAGAATCACATGAAGTTGTAGTCCTACCATGCACCCTGGTTCTACTTTCATTATGGGTAGGTAAACTTGAACCCAACAGTTGACTTCTCCTCATTGGTCGCTGACTAGGGGGTTTCCCTTGTGTTTGAAGTCAAGAAATCTATTCACACATTGGGATTCATGCAGTGTCTTGGATTCAATTATCCTTATTGGTGGTTTCCTCTACTTTGTCGGTAGTTTTCCTTACTGGATGTTATTCATAGGGCCTCTTTCGTGCACTACTTGCATCTGGTGCATGCAAGAGATGAACATGGTTGTTGGTTTGTGAACATCCTATTAATCCGAGCTCCTCCTAATCATCAAGCTATTGCTTTGTACGTCATGCTGAATAATGAGGGATGACCTAATGCTCTCCTTTCAGCAGGTCTCCTTCCATCGAATTCAGCTCACCTATTCTATAAATGGGACCTGGAGTCCTACGAGTACCTAGAGGCTTGCAATCATCAATATGGTTGCCAATTCTGTTATGAGGAAAATCTCTCTATGGCATGGGGTAAAACACAATAGATGGAATGAAACACAAAAATAAACTCTAATCCAAAATATTCTATATAAATGAAATGCTATCAAGACAAGGCCAAAAGCCTATCTCGTTCAGACATTCGATGAATACCACTATTGAGCACGCAACTCAAAGCTTTATACCTGCACCTAATCCTCAAAAACCAAGATACGCAAGCATATGGTAATAATATATAATGTTAGCATATATATTATCATAATCCATTAACATACATGACACATACACCCATGGAATAATAATTCAAATATTTGCAAGATATCAATTAGACAAGAAAAGAGTATTTCTATTAAAATAATCAACAAAAGTACATAGGTGACAAACTTATGTAACGACACATATCGGAACTGAGAAACTAAGTCCCTCCAGTTGGGCCTCCACCACTTCAATACTCCACCAAAGGAAAGCTCATATAGAGGATTCAATGAGGTTCTCCATCACAAAGAAGGAAGAGCGTGGGGGTTGAACAAGGAGTTCAGACTTTTAAGGACAAAGGGATGCAGACTCAATATTGTAGTAACCAGCTTTTAATTTAAACTAACATGAATTAAAATAGAGCAGAAAATTTTAATATTCACTAAAAATGTGCTTACTCTAGCATATTCATTTCCAGATTTTAATAAATAAAATAACATTTTAGATCACAATTTGCATACAAGTTAAATT
>ML789185.1:583048-611356 GCA_009831015.1 Picea engelmannii
AGCAAAGAAACTCTGCCAAATTGCCAAGTCCGTTTTGTCCCAACCCTTTAGCCTTGCCTCAAGATTTAGGAGAAATTCAAGCAACAGCAGTTGGAGGACAAAAGAAGAGGAGGAGCCCAGGATCAGGATCGAGGAACGGTGGCTAGTCTCTGTAATCATTGTAAGTTGATTCATATTGAGATTAATAAAAAGATGCTTTTCCCGTCCCAAATACATGAATCTTATCTATGTTATTTGATTTGTGTTTAAATCTCTAACCCTCTAGTAGATTAGTAGCATGCATGCGTAGTTTTGTCTTGATTGCAGGATCGCTTTGTGGAAGGAGCAGTAGCAGCAAGGAGATAAAATCTCAAAGGAGGATCTACTTCAACCGTCGATACAAAGGTTAGTTGATTCTTCCCATGTTTGCCTGAGAAAAAGGGTTCTAGGTTTGGGTAGGAGGTTAAAAGTTATTTCTTGAAGGGTCATGATCTGCATGCAAGTTTAAATCCCTAGCTTGCTAGTCCGTAGGGTAGAAAAACCCCACAACAGACGTTGCATGGTACGTTAGAAGATGAACATTGGAATACCAACGAGGGGTCTATATCTCCGATGTTTACGCTATATCAGTGATGGGAGGGACATCAGAAGACCGACGACTTGTTGGTATTTAAAATAAAAATAAAAAACAAACAAATCAGAGGATAAGAGGATAAGAATAATCTTGGTGTTATGGACTTGGACTTGGTATTGATCCACTTTGATGTATGGTTTATTTACGCTCTTCATTTTTTTGTTCATGTCATTGTAGATGCTTCTTGTTTTCATTCTCTTTTAAAGGCTTAATAATGAATTCATTCATCTAGGATTAAAACAATATGACAAGGCTATCCCTTTTACTTTATTTTGTTTTTTATTTCGGTACTTGTTCTCCTTTCTTCTATAAATTAATTTCCAACTTTGGCAGCACATTTCAGCCATAGAACAATGCCTTTATAATTTGATTGATGAGTGGCAATCTTATCCCTCCAAGACTAGTTTTATCAATAGATTTACAGAAAACACTTAAGGTTCAGTTGCATCATATTAGGCATGTTATCGCATAGTTTGTTGTTAGGATAATGGATAGATGAAAAGAGATCAAACTAGCGTAACTGAACCAATACCACCCACTTCCACCTCGATGGGAAGGATCTTTTTGTTTAGGGAGGTAAGGCCCAGGGGAGACATCCCCGGTAACTTGGGTTTTTTAGAAGGCAAGAGGTTTTAGCAAGGCTAAGTGATAATGATCCCCCTCACAAGTCACCACCTGATCAGAAAGTCCTGGCTTACAGCCAATAAATATGCCCAGAAGTAATAACCAATAATATCACATGCCCGAGAACAAGACAACAATAAAACAATGCATATGCAAGCTTACTTGTTGGTTAGTACTTCATATGGTCAATGAATTTCTTGAATATAAGCAATTGAGCGATAAATATTGACGAAGTCAATGTTTATATAATAACAAAAATGTAAAATATCACTTCTTCAATAAATTCTAAAGAAATGTGGCACTCAATGTAACAATTAACACTTCATTTAGAGAATGCCTTAAACAACCATCCAATTGCTCACAAGTAAAACGATAGCTGCACAATTATTTTAATAACAAAAGATGATGACAACAATTAGTTAGTAGGGTTAGTCTTAGGCTAGGGTTAGAAAGATTAGTAATTGCTCAAAGTGTTTGATTGAAGTTGTGATCAAGTTACTCAAGACAAAGGAGGCCTTAGATCAGTGTCGTATTAGGGTAGATGGAGTCAAAAGGAAAGGACACAAAAGTTGAAGGATCAAGTGAAAGTAGTAAGACTAAGGACAAGAGGGTTATACCTTGAGGTGTTTCTATGGCAAGGCCTCAAGGATGAAACCCTAGGGGAGAGGGGCTCTCTTTGGTGTAGGGGAACTAGGCCTCAGTGCTTTCTCCTCCTTCCTTAACTTAAATGGAAAACGACTAGCTCAAGGGAATGCATAAAACTAAGACAAGAGGTTTTGTAGGTAACATGTTGCTATGGCAAGGCTTTACCAGGCAAACCCTAGGGAAAATTGGCTTACCAAGGTGCAGGGTAACTAGGCCTTGATGTGTTTTCTCCTTATTATCTCATCAAATAAGAAAACGGCTAGCACGAAGAAGAGGGATGGAGTGTTGCTAAGGCAAGACTCTATTCTCTTCAATAAATGGCTCAAATCCTTGATGGGGACATGAGACAATGAACTACAATGTGTGCTTGTCACCTAGGGTTTATTCAACAAATTATCACAATAGATGCAAGAAAATAACACTACAACCATTTAATTAAGAAGTTTTGCAGAAATTCACTTACATTTAACCAATAAATCACATAGAAAACCCTAGTTGTAACACCTTCCACCAAGAGAAATGCCAATATAAGTCCAAAAATGTCTTCCTTCAACAAGTGCGCCTCCCAATTTCAGCCAGGAACTCCAAGAGTGGTGCAAATTTCAGACCTCACTAATGAGTGAGTCAAATATCATGAAAACATGAAGGTAAAAACCCTCAATTTATATAGTACCGTGACCTAATTTTACTTTTTAGGTCATGAAAAAGGTTGACAAGGCCAAAATACTAAAATCATACTGTTTTACATTAAATGCTTAAAATAAAACCCTAATCAAGAAAAAAAGAGACGTCATCCCCTTTCTAGGGTGACGTTAGCCCCTTCTAGGGAAAATGCAGCCTCCAGGAGAAAAACGTTAGCCCTCCTTGGGCTTCTCCAAGCTGCCACAAGTGCCCAGTTGCCCTGTCCATCTGCCAAAGCATCCATGAAGCAAGGATAATGTCATGGATCTCGTGGGAGACATCCTAGGCCTTCCAAGGCCAACGTTCCACTGAAAAGGGCACAACCCCCTTAGGTCAAGCTTTGTCGGGGTGCCTCTGCAAGACATCCTCCTTCTCTCCTATGCAAACCCCTCTATCCTATCTCTGCCCCCTGCTGGGGTCTCAACATCCATTAGGTGGGATGTTCAACCCCATGGAGGTCCGAACTAATCATCTCCTCATGTGTACCTGTCCAACATTGTACCTCTCCATTGGGCATGATCCTGCACATCAACAACTACGCCCTCCATGAGCTCATAAGTCATAGGGATCATAGAAATGTCAATCATATCTCATCATCAATATTATTAAACATGTGCATAAAACCCCTATTATCCCAATTAAAAGATTAAAGACATTATACAAGATTGCAATACAAGTTTGGGGAAAGTGACAGGGCATCCTATTGGGCTAGTGTCCACTGGAAAAGGGAAGTTCCCAGAAAAAACTTCATCTATGCCATGTAAGTGGGTGATGTGGATAAGGGATGTCCTAGCAATGGGTGCAGTGGAAGAAGGGGAATGCAAATTTTTACCTGTGGGTGCCTTTGTAGAAGGCGAGCTGCACCTATCCTTGATGCAATTTTTTCCAAGCCCAATTCATGCCTTTTAGTCTTTATTCTTATTTATTTATCTTCAAGAAGCCAATCAGGGGACACTGTCTTAGCGTGGTGACTAGTGGTGGTAGCGTTACCCACAAGTACTTTCATGAAAATGAGAAAGTTGGCTCGTGATGAGACCCCCTTTCTCTTGGACATGCAACCAAGAATCACTACCCTGGGGTGGTAACCAGCTAGTGGTAGTGTCTTACTGCTAGGTACCCATGGACCTAATAGGCTGGCTCGTGATGAGACCCCCTATCCTCTGACTAGGTATTGTTTTATTATTTTTATGGGTCCCTCTTGTTTCTTGCTGAGAAGCCTTTTATTGCTTCCTCGGGGATCCCTGGGTGAAGCATCTTGCGGTTTTATTCTTAGGCTTTTATGTTTTTCCAGCTTGCTTTTACCTTTTGGGCCTTTAGCCCCTTCTTCCCACAAGTTAAGGTGAAATCCTCGAATGAAAGGTCAACCCAGTGCCCGGA
This sequence comes from Picea engelmannii, assembly GCA_009831015.1. Lineage (NCBI taxonomy): Eukaryota > Viridiplantae > Streptophyta > Pinopsida > Pinales > Pinaceae > Picea > Picea engelmannii. Next base: position 586,989 of record ML789185.1, read on the forward strand.
CAAGCGTAATGGGATAGATGAGTGGGAAGCAAGATGAAAAAGTGGTGATATGACGGGAGCAGACGATGACTCTTCATAAATCCCCCCAGTGGCAAACCAAAACCTACGGACACAGACTTTGTTGGCACAGGGAAAAACCCATGGTTCAACGCTATAACAATGCACCAAAAAAACCCTAACTACTGACCCTTTCGGAAACACCTGCAAAGAAGATGAAGTCTCACCCGAGGTAGAGGCAGGGGTGGTTGCAGGACTTAGATGTCTACAACCTTAGCTGGGACACAGATCTATGATTCTAAAACTTAATAGAGAACTTTAGCAGTTAGCATTCATCAATATCTAGTGTTAGTTACAACACAGTTAAACCCTAAACTGTAGAACATCACAGTATTCATTCAGATCTAAGGTACTTAAGCATTAATCATACTCGCATCAATCAGATCTAACATCCATCCACATCATTAAGCATAAAGCATCAACATATCTATCTATCATTCATCTATACTAAAGCACTTAGCAAGTAAACACATAAACATATCAACACATCGCACAAAGCATAACAACAGAGCATGTATGTGGTTCACCCCCACCCTGGGGCTATGTCCACCAACTCTTCTTCTCTTCTATTATCTTCTGTCAATCAGTTACATGCACAGAGCTGCAAAACCCTACTCTCCATAGGACAGTTATTTGTGGACTTCGCTAGATCCTCCTTCGCCGAGTTAGGTTTAGCACAAAGCCTCCTCTTGGTCTCTTACAGTCCCTTGCACTTAGCCTTACCAGTCTTACATAGTATGCACAAATCACTTACAATCCTTCGATCACATAGATCGATCAATACTATTTTCTACATCGCCTAGCTTCTATATATATATTACAAAAGTGGGCCTAAGCATGGGCAAACCCATGGGCCGACCTTCTCATACCCGTTACATGATCTCAAAACCGAAAAATACCTAAAAGGGGATGAGATCCTGCGATCTACTCTTCGCCTTTCGCTCTGTCTTCGACATCTTGTCGAAGTCCCAAAAATAGGTTAATCGTGACCAAGTATCCTCAAAACTTCGTCAAGGGCCAACAGGCCCCCAACACTCACCTGTGACTCATCCCGAGTCACTCTGATATGGGTAGTTCTATTTCAAAAGCCTCGAGCTTGGATCAAGATGCTTTGACTTGTTGATGTGCCATGACCTCCCATTCATCAAACTCTTGGATGACTGCCTCATTCATGAGTCCTTCTAGGCATTGTTCTACTGCAGCAACAACTTTCTCTAGTTTTGCTCCTCGGCCTTCGATCTCTGTGAATAGTTGGTAAGCCTCATCTTGTACAGGTTGGAGCCTCTAAGTCACTTCCATGACTTTTCTTTGAACGGTGTGAACCTGCTGTTGGGTAGTGTGCTGCTCCTGGGATCATTTCATTCTTTCCACAACTGACAAGGGCTTCAACTGTTCCTGTATTGTCTTTGCTTGCTTCTTCGCCTCCTGGAGCTACGACTCCAGTGCCTTTAGTTATGCATTCTCAGTGAGTTGCTCATAAGTCTAGGCACTGCGATCACTGAGTTGTTTGCATTCCATGGCAAGAGCCTTTATTCTCTTGACTACGCTTCGGGCAGTCTCTTCTGTTTGATCTCTTACATCCTGCAGAGTGTTGGGCACTGTGCGGAGCTCTAAATATGTTATTCTTTGTTGTAGCTAATGGATGGCTTCTATGAGCTACTCTACTTGATGTTCAACCCGGTCTTCTTCCTGTGGCTCTAAGACTATCGCAGAGAGAAGTGCTATGTTGACTGCTTCTTTTACCTTGAGTTGCCTTGCGAGCAACTATTCCTTTTCTTGTTGCATTTGCGCTTTCTCCTCGTTAAACTTTGTCTGTAGAGCAATATTCTTCTGCTCTGCAATTCAATGTTGTTCTACAAGTACTCCTTGTAATTTCTTCAAAGCTTGGGTGGCTTGTTCTATTTCCTCTTGTGCCCGTCGAAGGCGAGATTCAGTTGCATCTGCTAGTCGACGTAGTTGGGCTGGCTCATCTCCCAACTCTTGTTCTCTTGATGGTAGGGGAACAGTGGAGACTGCGTGACTGGACTGAAGAGCCTGCTGTACCCCTCGGAGTTTGAACTCAATTCTATTATACATTTCCTCTTTCTTAGCTTCTTATTTCTCTGCGATTTCTAGTGAAGCGTCATTTAAGCTACTATGATGAAGTTAAAGTCATTAGGAGGAAGTGTAGTCTACATCTTGGTCATAGTGTCTTTTGATTTCTTCCGGGAAGAAGGTTTTGGGGAAGAAACCTTCCTCTTCTTCAAGGGGTCAACCTCGTCTCTGGGAGGTGTTACTTCTCCTTTCTTTTGTTCAACTTGTCTGTCCTTCATCTCTTCTACGTCATCATCACCTCCTCGCTCAGGTGATATGGAAGCAGTCTTCCCTAAGGCGCTACTTAAATCTTGGACCTCTTCAGTCTTCTTTCTTCTGTTGGTTCCAGGTGTGTCCTGTTCTTTGTGAGTGGTCTCTAGGCTGTCCAGTTCAGGATCAAACATCTCTGCAGGGTCATCAGGGATAAGGAGGTCTGTGGACCAGTCCTTAGTGATCTCCTGCAGGTCCTCTTCTGTAAGTTTATAGTACGATTGAAGCTTCTCCTTGTGTTCATGGGCTCGCACTGTAATGTAAATGAAATGCCAATCTGCGATGAACTTCATCAGGGGTTGAAATCTTTGTAAGGTGTTCCGAGTCATGCGAGACCCAACTTCGATGGATCTCTTCAGCTGAAGGTAATAGGTATGAAAAAAAACGTTCAATTGCCACTGTTTCTTCATATCACTCGAATACCAAAGTGTGGTGAACTTCGCGGCAAGCGGCTCAAATGGCTCGATGTCCGGGAAGGTCACACCTTCCGGTATCTCCCAGGAAACAAACGTGATGACGATCAGGATCCAGCTAAAGTGAAATTTGTAGCCCTGATCTTGCGCTTCGTGGCAGTCTAGTTTGAGCTGATTGACTAGGTACTTCACCTAGTTCATCTGTAAGCCTTCTACATAGTTCCCCGCGAGGTCAACGATAAAGCCCATGACCTGTGTGGGTCAGTTCTTGCGTACCATTTTCCCAACTATTAACTGAAATGCTAGGCACATTGCACCATTCTAGATGGAGGCTACCTTGTAGCCTCACGTCCTCTTCTTGACATCGCCATATGTGTCCTTAATCTTCTGTGCTAGCGTGTGATTTGTGGATTTTCCTGGGTAGAACTCCTATGGGTCAGGTCCTTGCATACTCAACCTTGTGATCCTATGGATCAATGTCAGATTAACTATAATGCAGAGGTCTAGCCATAAATAGCCGCCATGGTAACACGAAAATAGTAGCTTGACACAAGCGTTGACTTCCTAGTGTCTTCCAAAGTGTGGGATTTTCATGACATTTAACAAGGTGGACTTCACGAGGTTCATCGTCCATGGCTGATGGATGATCTTTCAGTGCTTCCCCTTTGTTCTGGTTAGGTACTTTTATGGGGTGAGCATGTTATGATTCTTGTGATCTCTGAGTTTGAAGTTGCTGAACTTCAATGCGACGATCTTGTCTTGTTGCACTCGAACTGCATGTATCCCCTTCGGGAGGTACGCAGTGACCATGGTGTACTTGAAATATATGGGTACACTATCACGACTTACTGCGCCGGCTAGAGGCGGGATATAGTCGGCTAATATAGATGGAATCAACTTCGCATTAACTAGATCGCCTCTGTGTTTGGTTCTCTTCTCAACTGTCGGTCGAGATGGCCCAGATCTGCGATCAGTTGACAGGGAGGCTTCCACTCCTCTCGTCAATGATGCTTGTACACCTGCAGACATCAACATTACTCTTTCATTCATGAGGTCGATGAGAACTTCCTCGAAAATTTTCTCTGCAGCACTGAACTCATTTGACATACACACTCAGGGTTAACAATCTCGGGTTTGAAGAGTAATCTGTCAATGCAATGGGATAGATGGAAAAAGCGCGATGATCACTGTGTGAAAATCAACTAATCTGCGGGCTCAAATTCACAGTTAGCAAAACTATTCTTAGTGCATGGTGCGATGAGATAAATATATAGTTGGTAACAGATCTCTTGCAATGGGTAAGAAGCCTTCATTAACTCAGTTCTGTCCATTATACCGCGGTCCCAATGGTTCGGTGGCGAGTTGTCTGATCATTAAATCCTTTCTTCCCATTCGGGGCATCAGTCTAATGGTTATACTGTTCTCAACGGCTATATTGCTTCGCCATGGCAAAGTTCCATGTGACACTGTTATGATATCCCGATGAAGTTCTAATTTTGCAAATTTTCCTTCTGCGAAGTTCCCTCTGGAACCTTCTATAACTTTTTGATCTTATCTCTTGTCTTACTCAACTTTCTATCCTTTTTCCTAGTGAGTTTCATCTCGGTATTCCTTTTTCCATTCTGATTCTTATCTTCTTTCGGTAGAGTAACTTTGCATTGTTTAGTCTCTTTCCTAGAAATCAGAGGTAATACTTCATATGTATTTGGAATAGGTACTTCAGTCTTCTGGGATTCCTCTGGTACTCTTGTAACTTCGACATCCAATTCTCTGGTTTCAAATGGCTTCGATCTGTTCTCCAGTTCTTTAATCAAGTGCTCGATCTTCCTAGTCATGAAATATTTTAACTCTTGCTTCTTCTGCTCTAAGACTTTTTTTTCTTTCCTTCTGGCCTGATCTCTTTCAATCCAAGGCTTTTCGAGCAACATAGTAAATGGAGCGTTTTCCTCAATAAATTTAACAACTTCAAATTCTTCCTCTGTCGAAGTTCCATTGGCATTCATATATATCTGGGTAAGCTTTCCACATAGGTTTATCAACTTTCCTCTGAATAATCCTATATCTCCTAATGAAGGAATCATAGCAGGCTCCCCTAAAGTTTCCCAAGTTCTTTCTGTCATAATATTCACTTGTGTTTCTTCATCCAAAACACAATCAATGTCAAAGTCTCCTATTCTTGCTTCTATGCATTCTTTTTCGTTGAAGATCTCTGATAAGATGACATGTCGATGGTGATTCAGGGTTTCTTTTATCTGTAGCAATACTTTCTCTGATTCTTTATGGGTTTTAGTCCCAGTTTCAGTTGCTTGATCTTTCTCATGGCCTTTTTGTCTCATATTCATCCTTTCAACCTTATCAATCATTCTAGGGAAATCTAATACTTCATGGTCCATATCATTGCAACAAAGGCAACTAGGTCTTCTACCAGGGCATTCCTTAGCTAGATGTCCCGGTCTTCTACAAATATAAAAAATGGTTAATCCTCTCTTTCTTTTAAATGATCCCCAACCTTTCATGTACTGCGCGCTAGGATCATAGTAGCTAACCTGCAAAAAATTCTTTCTAGGGTCCTGCATCCATTCGTTAGTCCAAACATTCTTTCTATACATAGGTATAACATATTTTTCACTATTCTTATTAGACCTACTTATATCACATCTTCTTTCGTCTGTCAGTGCCTTAGTTTTCAAGCAAGGAAAAATCTTATCAACATGCCTAGATCCATACTTTAGAAAAAAAAAAATTCCACTCATCTTACTTCTACAGAGCACAAATCTTTTAGATCTCACACTTTTCACTATTCCTACCCTTATAAGAGCACAGATCTTCTAGATCTTACCTCTTTTAACCAAAAATTCTCACTTTTACCTTTATTAGGGCACAAAGCTCCTAGATCTTACCTCTTTTCTTCAGATCTGACCCTTCTTCTTGGCATAGAGCTTCACAGATCAAGTATATTTTTGCGCACTAGGGAAACAGATCTATGAACAGAGCTTTCACAATTTCAAGTCGGATATTTGCACCAAGCTTCTTCTTTCTTAGTTCCCAACAATCACAGTTTCAGGTCTTGACAATAGAACCATTTGTTGGCACAGGGGCAGACCCATGGTTCAATGCACCAACAACGCACCAACAAAACCCTAACTACCGACCCTTTCGGCAACACCTGCAAAGCAGATGAAGTCTCACCCGAGGTAGAGGCAGGGGTGGTTGCAGGACTCAGATGTTTGCAACCTTAGCTGGGACACAGATCTGTGATTCTAACACTTAACAGAGAACTTTAGCAGTTAGCATTCATCAATATCGAGTCTTAGTTACAATGCAGTTAAACCCTAAACTGTAGAACTCACGCTTCATGGGAACCTTCACGATTTTCTCACACAACACCCTTCACGATTTCACATACTCACGCCTTCCACAAAAAAAAATGGTTGGTGCTCCTTCAATATGGCAAGGGGGGCATGGGTCTTAGTTTGCTGGAGAGTGGGAAGGGGAGCGCTAGCGCCCTAATTCTCTTATACGCATACAAAGGGAGTGCGAGGGATCCAAATTTTTCAATTTCACAAGTGTGAGAGCGTCGGGGCTCCTCTAACACTGCATAGGAGCTCGCCTAAGAGGGATGGGTCTCACGGATCTCCAATGTGGCTGTGATACCAACTTAGAATTAGGAGAAAACCACACAGGTGAGACTACGCTCACAATATATTATTCAATGAAGACAGATTACATCATAATATAGGTTTGGTTCCACTTAGGTAGTTACAACAAACATGAGGAAAATATGATCTACATTAAACAAAAGTAGAGTTCAACTACGTAACTAACTAGTGCTCCATTATTTCCAAGTATTTTGTGCTATGAATAGGTGTAATCTCTATCCAATTTCTTACCGGTGGCACGTCCTTTCTTTCAACCCGTGTAACTACCATTGATATTTGTTGGGATTTGGTGACAACGAATTACCAAGAACAGATTTGGATCCTGTTATTCTGCGTTGGTTACAACCAAATAGACCAAGTTAGAATATGGATAGGGATTGCATTTATTATTTAGTTTCTTGTAAATGTATATAAATACATGTAAGCCCATAGAGGCAAAAACGACTGTGAGATGACTGAGTGTGTGAGAGACTTGCAAATCTGATGTAATATGCATGATATGAATAATAAGACAACTGATTCCTATGCTTGGTGGACGTAGCCCAATGTTTGGGTGAACCACGTGAAATCCCTGTGTTTATATGTGTGTGATTGTTATTTATCATATGTGAATTGTGTTTTCCGCATTGACAATTCTAACAAGTGGTATCAGAGCTAGTTAGAGCTGGTTGGAGGAGCTTCAAATTCTCATAGGAGCCGCAGAAGTGAAATCTGTATGAGGTGCATAAATTTATACATCCCCGCAGGTCCCTCCTCTGAAAGGGTGTGGCGACATACTAGTCAGCCTTATGCACATTTGCAATTTTTGAAATTTCTGTTGTTGAGAAAAAGGCACAGTGCGTAAATTTTTTAAAGTTTCCGCACTCCAGTGTGTTGGGAGGTGCAGAATTGCCGCAGTGGAAGCGTGAGGTGCATGCAGCAGCTCCCATAATTGAAAAAACCCCGATCTCATTTTAAATTAATTCGCATGGTGTGCGGTGAAAGTAAATCAAGTGAGGTGAAAGTTAAGGTATTTTTTATAAAAGCGTGAGTAAAAGTTTATTATTCATAAAATCTTGAAGATGCAAGTCACGTGGGTGGATGAATGAAGTAAAGGTGGAGGGGTGAATGTGAATTAAAGTAAACATGAATTTTTTATTAAAATGTGTTTTATTTAAAAGTGGATGTATGTGAGTATTGAAAAAGTTTATTTTAAAGAATTTATATTTCTTAAATTCTTTATGGTTTAAATTTTTGGTTCAACATTGCACCTTATTAGTCCCTACCCTTCGGGCTGTAGGGACTAATAGTAATCGATTTTTCAGCATTTTTTAGTCCCAACACGGAAACCAATGACTTTAACCAAAGTTTAAACAAGGTCATGTAGTTTTTCAACTGGAATTTGCTTTTGAGTCCAAAGTTTTAATTTTGAGCTCTTATTTGGCCTCTTCTCGAGGCAGCCCAAAACATATCTTAGCTTAAAATTACTTTGAAGTGCATATATCATGAGGAATTTTGTCGAATTTTGTCAAACTCAAGTAATGCTAGATTTTAATATAGCATTAGTTCTTGACATTAAATGTTAAACGATTTTTCCAATCTTAAAAATTGGAATTCCCTTGACCTTCCCTTGACCTGCCACCTTGTGGAACGTTGCCTATGGTTGTTTGCATGCTTCCCATGTGTTGTGACCATCTGATATATCCCTGTCCATGTGTTGTGCCCATCTGCTTCATAGCTGGCTCTTCTTACTTCATATTCCTACAATTCTCTTCCTACCTCGTATTCCTTGCAATTCTCTTCTTACCTCGTATTCCCTGCAATTTTCTACCTGGTATTGCTTGCAATTTACATGTGCAAGGAAAGAGCAACCGTGTACTCCTGCAACCACGTACTAGCTCTGTGAGAGTGTGAACTTCGTGAGAAGCACCCGACTATGAGCAAGCTTTGAATAGCTCGAGTTATCAGGTCAGAGCTAGAGTAGCACCTACCAATAAAAACAATGGAAAGATAATTTCCAGTTTATAGGAAGGATACCGTGCCATCAAGGGAAGATTGTGTTCCATATCTATTTCCTGGAGGATTGGTGAGGTTGAGCAAGCAATGATTGATTCATCTCTCTGGTAAGATGAAAACTTATATCTATTTACAATTTCAGGAAACAAGAATAATTAGGATTCTATGAATTTTCACTAATTTGCCAATTACATAGATAAGGATGAGATTAAACCTATTTCTTAACAGGGGCAACTGGGTGCCATAGATTCTAGAACTATTGCTATAGAAAGAAAGAACTACTAGCACTATAGTAAGCTCTACCTACTCTTATTTACATGACCTGTATTTGGTTTTTTTCTGAAATGCCCACATTAATGAAGGGATGCTCCGCGAAAGAAATAGAGTATAAAAGTTCTCTCTCTATCAATCTCTCTACCTACTTAATATGACGCAACTAACTAGTGGGTAAGAATTGAAACACTAAGTGGTATTGACAAACCTTCCTCCTCCTTTTGCAAAGTCGTAGCAGCTGAAGTCCTCTTTCACGAGCAAATGTTTAAATGTGAAGGACCTGAATCAAAATTCTCCAAACGATGCACAAATTTTGATGTCCATCAGCAGAGAAGATAATCTGTGTGTAGATAGAAGCCACCTCACCATCATGAAAATGGGAGGAAAGTAATGAATCACCAGGAGAAACTGCAGAAGCTCACTGCCATTGCTGGTTGCAGCTTCTTGGCCATCGACGCCGAAAGTTTGTCCTTCAGCACCGTGTGTTAATGGTTGTTGCTTCTTGGTCGTGGCCGCTCACAGTTTGTCATTCAGAGAAGCTGCACTGCATGTTATCCATGCACCACTTTCCCTCTATTGCCAACTAATTCCTTCAATGTTCAATATGTTACTACCTTTTCGTGAATGCTATTCCGATCTAAGTGGCACAAATCAATAAGCTCTCTTTAGCGTTAAAGCACCTTGAGATTTAATAAAAGTATGGCATATTATATATCATTGGAATCATCTCGTAAACTTTTCAATGACCCTTTTCTTGGCTTTGGACAAAAAATCGCCCACTCGAGACTGCCCGATTCTGCATAAATCTTATTCAGTGCCCAATACTTTGTACTGTGAATTCTTTGGATCATCCGGTTATTTATTGGGCATGATTATTTAAAGTAAGTTTTCTTTAAAAGAAAGGGATTACACCAAAGGAAGGAGAGGTCGCAGAGAATCTAATCCCATTTGATGAGGCATCGCTCCCATTTATGCAATTGTAAATAAGTCCAATAAAGAGAGAAGAGATCTATTGTAAGCGCACTTGAACATAAACTTGAGCTTCTAGTTCTCTTCCTTAGACGATTTATTTCGACCACAAGCATCGTGAGAGCCACAAGTTCGTGTAAACCTATGACACCATGCAATGGAGTTACCTCATAGATCTATGCGTTGCATGGAAACACATGGACATAGTTCTATTTAATATATTTTTTTCCTGAGCTTTGGACGTGTAGAATGTTGCACGTCGATGATGTACTGATGTATTAGATGTTGGGCTTGGCTATCTGCCGGATTGTAATGATGATGTACTAGGACTAGGCCACTCCATTGAAGCATGTTCAAATTCATGACTGATTGTGACTCTTCTGATGTAAAGTTATATGATGTAACTCTTCTAATTTTTTTAACATTAAAATAAATGGAGAAACCCACTGTTCAAATTGAAAATTATATCAAACCAATTAATCATTATAAATGAAGCCATATCTATTTCCATCAATTTCCATTATTATTTTTGTGTAAAAGTCTCTAAGTAAATCTCAAAAGTACGATGAATTGGCTACTAACAATCACCAGAGAAGCTGCATATAATTTTACTGTGCTAAATATTTGAAATATTCACTGTTTGAAAGAATTAAATAGAGGTAACAACTATGTGTAGTAAACATGGGCTATCATAAGCTGAGAGGAGCACCATGTCGGCGGAGCATCATGATGAGGCTAGTAATTGACTGCATTGGGCAATCCATCGTAAGTGGAATCCAAGGAAGAATCCAAGGATGTTGCGTATCCAATGGCCTCAGATATTGGAGTACAATGACACCCTGTATTGGCATCGCCTCACAATCCTTGCTCTCATTGTGTTCTTCGAGCGTTTGGGGTTCTCTGTACTGCTCGAAAGGCCAAAGACAGGGAATTGCTTCCTTTGCAACTCCCCTTGTTTATTAAGGATCCACATTTAACCTTAGTTATTATTCCTCCACATTTAAAAGGATTTTTTTATAAGCAGTGGGTATTGGGAGATTTTTTGTGTTAATGGCTAAGATGCAGAGTTTGAAGTTTGAAGTTGAAAATTTCAGCGGTAAAAACAACTTTGATCTTTGGAAGCTCAAGATGTTAGATTTACTGGTGCAACAAGGGTTGCAAAAAGCATTGGCAGGCAAGTCAAAGAAACCAACAACCATGATAGAATGGGAATGGGAAGATCTGGATGCAAAAGCTCTTAGTACCTTTCGTTTATGTCTTGCGGATGAGGTTCTGTTTAATATCGTAGGAGAGGATACAACATCAGGCTTATGGAGCAAGTTGGAAAGTCTATATATGATGAAGTCCTTGATGAGCATAATCTACTCAAAGAGACAGCTGTACAGTTTGCAGATGAAAGAAGGTACAAAAGTTGTTGACTATTTAAACACCTTCAATACCCTTATAGTTCAATTGACTAGTGTGGAAGTTAAATTCAAAGATGAGGATAAGGCTATTACACTATTGTGTTCATTGCCTAACTCTTGAGATAATCTAGTCACCTCTATTAGCTTTAGCTCAACAGAGGTTTTAGATTATGACTCTGTTGTGGGAGCTTTGTTGGCTGAGGAGATGAGGAGAAAATCTAGTAAAGAAACCTCAACTTCAGAGGCAATGCTGATCAGAGGTCGAACCATAGAGAAGAATGAGAGAATTTCTTTCCAATCTGAATCAAGACACAGAAAGGGTAAAGCAAAATGCTGGTACTGTGGCAAAACATGACATCTCAAGAAAGATTGTTGGAAGAGAAAGGAATATGAAGAAAACTCTACAAAGGAAGCAAATTTGGCTGTAACAAATTCAGGTATAATTGATCATGTTTTATCCATTTATAGCAATTTACAATATCAAGAAGAATGGCAGTTAGATTCAGGTGCCTCCCACCACATGTGCTCACATAGAAATTGGTTCTTTTATTACCAATATGTTGATGAGGGTGTAGTGTTTATGGGAAATGGTATTCCATGTAAAACTGTTGGGGTTGGCAGTATTAGAATCAAGATGTTTGATGGTATTGTTAGGGAATTAATAGATTTTAGATATGTACTTGAGCTTAAATCAAATTTTATTTCATTAGGAGTGTTGGATTCTTGTGGATATAAGTATACAGGTCAAGGTGGAGCACTCATAGTGTCGAAAGGTAATTTAGTAGTGATGAAGGAAACAAAGGTTGATAACCTTTATAAGCTGGAAGGGAGTACTGAAGTGGCATTTGAAGTGACAGATGTATCTTCTTGTTTATGGAAGAAGCATCAAGGTCATAAGAGCAAGAAAGAATTGCAGGTAATGGTAAGAGGTAAATCAGTTCCAGGCTTAAAATCTTTGTTTCCGAGTTCTTGCTTGTTTTATATCTCTGCAAGTTATGATGATGGTATAAAGGGATGTTGTGTGTGGGATCCTACTTCTCACAAGGTCATCATTGACATAGATATAGTATGTATGGAACAACCAAAAGGGTTGATTCAAGATCGCAACGGTAAATTTGTTTGCATGCTAGATAATTCATTGTATGGCCTAATGGTACCCAGGAAAATATACAAGAGGTTTGAATCCTTCATAGTGAGTCAGAATTTTTCAAAGGGTAGGAATGACTATACAGTCTATAGTACATTCATAGTCTTGATGGTATTTGCTTATGATATGCTCGATGCAAGCCGAAGCATGGATAAAATTAGTAAGAGGATGACTCAGGTGGACAGGACAATTTAGATGAGGGATCAAGGAGCAACAAAACAAATTAATGGCATGGAAGTACACAAAGATGGTAATGGTAAGCTATGGTTGGAGTTCAATATGAACATTGTAAAACCAGTTTTTATCCCTCTTTCTTTCCATTATAAGTTTTCTTCAAGCATAGGGCCTGTCTATAAACAAGAAAAGGTTATGTCTCGTCTAAGTTCAGTAGGAGGTCTATTGTATGTGATGAAATGGTTAATTCCAGATGTTTCACATGCTAATGATGTTGTCAGAAACATGATAGATTCAGGTGTTGCAGTGAAATGGCTGCTTCAACATATGAGAAGCACAAATGTCACCTATAATGGTTACATTGAGATGGTTTGTGATAATTGCAATGTATATTTTACAGGTGTTTTGGAGAGGAGGTGATCTATCACTAAATGTGTCTCACAACACAGTTGTGGAAGACATGTTGGAGGTGGAGTGACCCCTCAGGAAATTCAAACTCGTGCAAGTCACATAGGAGAGATCATGAAACCAGTTTTATTAGAGAAGTTGCAGTGGTGCTTGGCTTCTCTTGGCTTGCAACAAAGGTGATGAAAAAAAGGAAGGAGAAAGGTATCAGGTTAATTGTTGTCAAGGTGGAGATTGTTGGGATTTGGTGACAATGAATTATTAAAGAACATATTTGGATCCTATTATTCTGCATTGGTTACAACCAAATAGACCAAGTTAGAATATGGATAGGGATTGCATTTATTATTTAGTTTCTTGTAAATGTATATAAATGCATGTAAGCCCGTAGAGGCAAAAATGAATGTGAGATGACTGAGTGTGTGAGAGACTTGCAAATATGATGTAATATCCATGATCTGAATAATAAGACAACCGATGCCTATGCTTGGTGGACATAGCCCAACGTTTGGGTGAACCACATGAAATCCTTGTGTTTATATGTGTGTGATTGTTATCTATCATATATGAATTGTGTTTTCCACATTAACAATTCTAACAATATTTTCTTCTATTCCAAAGGTGCAACAACTCTCGTCATGCCATTATTTTCCATGATCGGGCAAAATATACTCATCATTAATATTGGTGACCATGAATGTGGGCCAATTTAGGGTTTTCAAATATGAAATTTCGGGTGCAATTTTTCTTTTACTTGAAGATGCTTATCCTCTCCAAAATATAATCATAGAATTTACTACATTTTTGGAAGAATGATATCTAATACATCTGCATTTCCCAACTCTAAGGTATTTCTTCCACGTGGCAAGCTAATGTTTTCACTTGTGCAATGTCCATGTGCTAAAATATTGTGATCTGGTGCAATTGAAGATAATTACCATTATGTTTCAAACACATGGTTCCAGATCCCTCTGCCACAGTACCACTACATCAGTATTCACCAAAACCATCTTGAGTATAAATCTATTTGGAACTGCATTGAGCAAACCCAAGATGCAAATGGGATTAAAAGTTACTTTCCTCAGCTTTGACAAACATGGGGCGATTTTGAGCAAGTAATGTCTTCAATCCATAATTCTCACCATCTTAGAAAGAATCAAGGAAATACTTTCCATTTGACATATTCTTCTCAACATTAATTCTAGGTTTATTTCCAACAATTGGTGTTTCATATTTATCCCACTTTTGTGGCGGCGACCATGTCGTTGCAGTATCTATTGATTCCTCAAGTAAAAAGACATGCTTCTGTGTTCCAATAGGAATATTTGTGTCAATGAAAAAGTTATCCAATGAATAACTTTGTTCATGGATGGAAGAAATAATTTTCTGTATTTTACACTAATGTTCACTCATATATCCAGACCTTGTGATGAATCCAGAACCCCTAGAACTAAATTTTCCCATAGAATAATCACTGGAGATTGAAAAATAAGCTTTATTGATGTCCATGGATGTTGTAATTTGAAGAATTATATACTTTTAAAATTCCTCTAAGAGTTCACTATCTTGTAATTGGTCAAAGTTTCCACTTGAGCTTATGCAAGAACAAATTTTTTACATCCATCTAAGGAAAGGAACTTATCTACCAAATTTGGAAAACATTTTTGCATCCAGCTAAGGAAAGGAACTTATCTACCAAATTTGGAAAACTTCATCCCAAAGATCTTCAACAATAAATAAACGAACATGTGAAGATGAAATATTTTTCCCTATTGGATATAGCACTACGAAATATTTTTCACTATTGGATATAGCCTATGAAATATTTAATGCTTGCCAATTGGTAAATGGAGTTGTTCATTTTTTCCAATTTAATAGTCGTTGAGTGCTTTCTCCAAACCACCTATAACACAAATTAAATTAAGTTACTTTAATCATTTGATGAATAACCTAATTCAAAATAAAACATGAATGATTTTTATTTATATGTATATATTTATAAATGTTTTGTTTGTTTTTTTTACCATACATTTAGTAATTTATTAAAACAATATCCCCCCCCCAAAAATGAACCATTATGCTTGTCAAAATCATCATTTTCTTTTTAAAACAAACTTATTGAGTAGTAGAGCTAATTTAATGTTTTGTTTGCAAGAAATAATTGAAGTGGGTGCATGGATCAAGAAGACCGAAAGCATCATGATCTGAGTGAATAAACCATAAATTCGTAAAACAATAAACAAAATACTGAAATAAAAGGACTTTGAAAATACAAAATGCTTTATTGAAATTGAAAATTACATGCCTGTTTTAGTTTCTAGATACGTGCTCTTTTAAGGAACGAATTTACTTGTGTGTATAAGATTAACATTGAATTATCTCAATCTTCCAAAGAACATAAAATTATAAATGTTGAAACATCATGATAAAACAATTTATGTTAAGCACATGGTCATGTTATACTGAACATAAACAAGAATATCACATGAATTACCAACAAAGAAACAAAATATAGAGAATCATCACAACAAAATGATACGTTTATTGAAACTGAAGCAATGTTCACTTTCCTCTTTGAGGGGGCAACCTCTAGAAGAGCAGAGCTCTATTACAATAATTCTCAAGAAAAATATTTCTCATGCCCTCAACTCCTATTTATACTTAATATATCTGCCCAAAAGAACAATCTATAGGAAGATCTTTCTAGAAGTAGAAGCTTTTATTAGGTTTTCTTACACTCGACATAGTCTCCTTATTCCGAGGCCTTATTTATTAATATTGGCCTTTATTACGTGGAAAATATATTATTCTACCTACATGAGAAGTTAGGGAGGTTAGGTCCCTAACACACCCCGCCCCCTTAAAAAAAAGCCTTGTCCTCAAGGCTTGAGATGAGGAAATTGCAGCAGGATGGTAGCCAGTTCCCAAGTGCCATCTTATAGCTATGTGTCCTTCCACTAAACTAAAACTTCCTTGCTAGTGCGTTGGTAGAGATGATGCTCACATTAGTCCAAGACTATTTGTGGCTACAACCAGATGGAACCTTCTTCATCCAACTCAAGTAGATTGGCCTGAGTCTGACACCTAATGTCCAACACTTTCTTTAAGAAGAAAACATGAAAAATAGGGTGGAGCTTAGAGTAACTGTGCAACTCTAATCGGTAGGCCACTGACCCCACTCTCTTGAGAATACAATAAGGACCATAAAATTTGGGGGTGAGTTTTTTACAGTGTCGGGCTTTGAGCAAAGTCTTATTATAAGGTTGTAGACGAAGAAACACCTAGTCCCCTTCAATAAATGCACATTCAGAATGACCCTGATTTGCTTGTTTTTTCATGCGATTCTAACCCATGACCAAAGTTTCTTTGAGAGTACAGAGAATGGCCATGGGGATTGTAAGAGTTTGATCCACTTGCTGAACCTTGGAGACATCGGGCATGTATGATAGAACTAGGGGTCGATTTTTTCCATAGACTGCTTCAAGAGGAGTCATGCGAGTGGTGGTATGTTAAGACGTGTTGTACCACCACTTAGCAAGGGGTAACCACTGAATCAACTGATTTTTTCTAAGTTAGATGCAGGATTGGAAGGAATGGTTTGCTGGTGGAGTCTAATTGAAAGCATTATTTTTAAGGAGCGTTGTGAGGGGAACTGTAATTTTACCGTAATTCTGCACAAACTTGCAATAATAGCATGTCAAACCTACGAAGCCACATATAATTTTAAGAGTTTTAGGGCATGACCAATACTGCATAGCTTCAATTTTCTTCGGATCCACCCTGACACCATCCTTGCCAAAAATATGTCCCAGGTACTCAACTTTAGAGGCTCCAAAATCACATTTAGATTTATTAATAAAATGTTTGTGCTAAGACAATAGTTGTAGAACTTGATCCACATGGGAAATATGGGCTTGCCAAGTTTTTCTATATATGAGGATATCATCAAAGAAAACTAGGACAAAATGATGGGGGAAAGGACGAAAGACATGATTCATGAGACTTTGAAAAGTGGAGGGACCATTACATAGGTTGAATGGCATAACCGAGAACTCATAGTGACCCTCATGAGTTTGAAATACAGTCTTGGGAATGTCTTCTTATTTCATACAAATCTGGTGGTAGCAAGAAAAAAGATCAAGTTTGGTAAAATATTGAGCACCACTTTATTGATCCAAAAGGTCATCAATGATAGGAATGAGAAATTTGTCTTTTATGTTGAGTTTGTTCAGGGCACAAAAATTATGACACATGCACCAAGTACCTTCTTTATTGAGTACCATGACTACTGGAGAAGAATAGGGGTTGGTATTGTGACAAATGACACCGACTTCTATCAATTCTTGAACAATATTCTCAATTTCATTCTTATGGGAGAAGGGATGATGATAAGGGAAAACATTTGGAGGAAGACTGCCCAGAACGAGATGAATGGAATGATCATGGACACCTCGAGAAGGGGGAAGTATCTGGGGGGTTTGAAACATGGCTTGGTGTTGGAAGAGGATAGATTGGAGGTTAGGATGGACAAAGGGTTTCTTAACTGCCTGAATGGAAAGAAGTTGGGAAAAATTGCCAGAATGACCTTTTCAGAGGATCTTTTCCATTTGGTGGGAATTGATGATCTCTAGTGACCCTTCTGTGATTCCTTGGAACTAGTGTTGTTGGCCCTCCTACTGGAATTTGATGGTTAATTTATGGAAATCCATGTTGATAGGGCCAAGAGCGTGTAACCATTTAGCACCAAGTACAATGTCAAAACCACCCATGTCAATAAAAAACATATGAGATTTCAGGTGGTACTGACCAATTTGTAGGAACACATTTTCACAAAGCCCTCCACATTTCATGGAACCCCCATTGGAAATCATGATTTGGAAATTATTAATTAGATGGATATATAAATTGAATTATTTAGCAAAGTGATGATGAACAAAATTATGGGTGCGACCACTGTCAACGAGAATGAATACTTTTCAGTTCTTAATGTAGTCAATTAACTTGAGGGTTTGGGGAGCAGAGAAACCAGTGAGTGCATTTAGGGAAATAAGTGGTTGAACTTTTGGTGGATAAGAGGGTGGATTAAGATAAGTTGTTGGGGGTATCTCGGGTAAATGAGAAACATCCTTAGTCATAGCCATAACAATATTTTGTTCCTTACATTTTTTCTCTGGAAAATACTTGTCATCCCAATTATAAAAAAAACCCTTCAGTTGGATTTTATCCATTTCATCCCAAGTCAATTTCTGGATCTTGAGGGGAGTGGCAAGAGGGGAAAGAAGGGTGGGTTTAGGGTGAGGAATAAAGGTTTTTTTTCTGGTTTGGAATGAGAATACTTGTTGTTATTTCTTGGCCCTTTTAGTAGCTTCCAACCAAGTCTGTGGGTGATACATGAGGACACGGGCATGTATTTCATCCTCAAGGCCACTAATAAAGAATTCACTAAAACAAGCATCTGTCATGCCCTCTGTTCTAAAATCCAATTGCTCAAAGGAAACTATAAACTCTTCCACTGGGTCATTTTGTTTCAATTTGGTCAAATGACCTAAATGATGGGTCTCAGTGTCAAAGTGGTCATAGAGATATACAACAAACTGTGTCCAATCCACATACCCTTGGTGTGCCTTTTTACACCATTTTCACCATTTCCAACGTTCAAGATCCAAATGGAGAACACCATAATAGAGTTTGGACAACTAATCAGTAATGTTGTGCAAAGAGAAGTAGTGCTTCATTGGGGTGACCTAACTTGTGGGGTCTGAGCCATCAAATTTTTTCACAAGCACTCTAGGAAGGCATAGGAGATGCTGAAAGTGATTGGGCTGAAAAGTATGGGAAGTGGAGGAAGCATCACCTTCGGGGTGAAAAGGTTGGTCAGATTAGGGAAAGCCTCCATGGACAGTTAGTTTGGATAAGAGTTGGCTCTCAAAGGGTTCAAGTTGGCTCTCAAAGTGAAGGCCTCCATGGACATTTAGGACAACAAGAAGGATTGGCAAAAGAAGCTTATCTACGCGCTATGGGCTGACATAATCACTACCAAAACTTCCATCTCCACATCGCCATTCCAAATTGTATATGGAGTGGAGAAATTTTTCCCCACCTCGCTGGGATTGCCCGTCAGGAAGTTGCTGCAAGAGTAAGAGGCCGAAACAAACGACACTCGGAGGAGGATAAATCAATTGGTTCACATGCAACAGATGAGGGAGCAAGTTTTCGACCGATCACAGCTTCACCAAGACAGGATGAAGAATATTTTCGACAAGCACTCTAAGCAGGAAGATTTAAAGGTAAATGATCTGGTGCTAAAGTGGGACTCGAGGAATGAAGAAAAAGAGAAGCATGGAAAAGTTGATCATATTTGGATGGGCCATTCAGGATTGTCGCGTATCACGGGAACAATGCATATATACTACAATAGATTAATGGAGAATACATTGGTGGGGGGGCTGTAAATGGTAGGTTCCTTAAACACTATCTAGTTTAGTATGGTCTGTTTACGTTTTCATGTCATTGTAAATAACCGTTTTTTATGTTTTCAAAGAATGCATTTCAAATCAGTATGTCAGCAGAACATTGAAGCCCGTAGTGAAGGCCCAAGTTTATGCTGAGTCTGGTCGTGACTATGTTAGGAAGGTCTAGGGTGAGTCTTTTATGTTTTTTTAGAGTCTTCAAATAAAATAAAGCACAATGGTCAGGCACTTGATCTGTTGTTCTTTGCCACCTCACCGAGAGGATAGCATCCCCGTTGGAGCTAGTTGTTAGCACTGTCATTTTTTCAGTTAGATTCAGTCCTAGATGAGTCACGGTCCATGTGTCAAAGCGTGTGAGGTCAGGTACTGAACAATGAATGGGTCAAAGTAAGCAAGTGGTCAGCCTGGCCCTTGGAGTTGGGAAAGGGCGTCATAATCAAACATGTGTAAATTGTAAAGGTATTTTCCCAAAAGGTTGGGTCCTGTCAAAAAGAGGGATTTTATGTGCCAAAGGTCAAGGCAAGTTGTTAGAGTAAGGGTCAAGTCGGAAGATATAATGACCATCATCACCTCATTATGAAGTTAGAAAGGATAAGAAATCATGACGCTCATATTATGTGTACTCTGCAACTCTTATCATCTGTACTTTACACACTTCGAAGTGTACCCGTCCTGCGAGTGTGTTTCACAAATCTTCATCCTGCTTCAAAACTTATCGTCACCATGGATTCAATGTCCCCTATCATGATTCCCTCTATCTACCATTCAGTTATAAATTCCATTCATTCTGCATGTATCTCTTTTACCATCCGAGTTTATGCATTGTCTGTAATTTTTCTTGCAAGCCCTGAGTTTTCTAACTACGAGAAACCCGATTTCCATCAACTCTGTCGCAAACCTGGTCATTCAAGATTGTCGTGGTTTTTCTATCTTAAATCATGGTTTGGAACCTATCGAAGTTGGTCACAAGCTAGTCTATCAGGCAACAAGTCCTCTTGTGATCATCCTTTCATCCTCATAGTTTTTGTCATGCCCAAATTGTTCGTCGCTCTACCCTACTGCGACGAGCCTGTCGTCATCATTGTCACAACGTCAACTTGTTCCTACACCGAGAGTCTTCATGGCGCTTGGGGGCCGTGCCGTGAATTCCTAAAGTCATTTTCTCTTATCGCTCAAAGTTTCACTATCGCCCCTATGACAGGTCTGGGCTAAGAATATCATTATCCATTTGTTGCGTGAAGGGGGTGTCATATTTCACTACCGTGCATGCAGAACAAATACGTGTTGCACCATGATGATATCCCAAGACATAAGGAAGAGGGCACAAAGTGGAAGAACTGTGAGGCCCAAGCCTCAAGACTTGGCGTTGATCAACGAAGATCCAAATGTCAGGGAATCTTTCAAACATGTCGGATGCATGCACTATTCCGAGAAAATCCAAGGATATAATGTGAAACTGGTGGAATAGTTCACGCTAAGATTTAATGGGTTTCACGCGGTTATTGCAGGAATCACATTTCGAGTGACAGAGGAAAATCTGTCAGCCGCGACGGAGATCCATCTACGCAGTGAGAGGTGGTCTAAGGGCATGCCTTTGGACGTGCTATTCCATGAAGAATTCATCAAAACAAACTGCCTGAATGGGAAAAGTGGAACGAGTGTTCCAAGTCGGTATCTACGTGAGCCTTTTCAGAAACTCTTGAAGGTGATTAGAAAGTATTTCACCTATGAAATAAGACATAACATAATATACCCACATCACATCAGACTGTTGATGCATTTCATAGGTAAGAGGCTGTTTATCTTACCTTTCTTCTTGCACCAAAGTCTAGGAGGAATGGCGGACATCGTCCAAGCTGAAGAAAACCAGCCAAAGAAGAACTTATCCCATATCTCACTAATCAAATTGTTTATAGTTGAGGAATTGAGGTGATTGGGAAAGGACTGGGACTCATTTCTGTTTTCAGTCAACATCCCTAGGGACCCCAAAGGAGATCCCCCTCTACCCATGGGAGAAGCAACATCTCGCAGCACAGAGGCAGGAATAGAAGGAGTTGCAGGAAAAGGAAAGACAATGGATGTCTCGTCTCCCCAAAAAACCAGTACCCTGGAAAAGAGGCAGGCCAAGGAAGAACAAGGATCATGGGGAGGCCCAAGCTCCAAATGAACCACATGTCCAATCAGTTATTGAGAAGTTACTCATGCACGTTGTTCGGCTAGAACCTGTCGAGGGTTCAAGTCGGGAAATATGCGACAGATGGAGAAGGAAAATAGGAAACTAAGAAAGCATCTAGTGGAAAGGATTATCGAGACATCAACATTGTAGAGCCAAGAAGGGAATGCAAATTGGCTCAAGAGATAGCTCAAAGAAGCGCAAGACATGATCATCCAGCTGCGCGAGGAACATAGAACGTTAGAGGATAAAATCGTGGAGCATTTCAAGGAATGTGGACTAGCCATGGAAAATGTCTGCGTAGCTCTAGCTAGTGCTCAAGCGAATCTAAAGAGGAACGGGGTCTTGTGAATACAGGTAAAGAATATGAAAAGGCACAATTGGTCCCTCAGTAAAATGCTTAGAAATCAAGACTGCAGATAAGGCTAGAAAAATAATTGACTCGACCCCGTTTTTGTCTTTTTGAACATGGCACGAAATTCCTCTCTCCCCGTGTCCTGCTTCCTGTCGGGAAGCAAGTAATCTGAAAAGTATCCGCGCAGTGTATATACGCCGCGTAGATTCTGAAAACCCACCTGTTGAGAAGGACAAGTGTAGGCGGAACACACAACTATTTTGAAGGATATGCGTGGTCCCCTGACTGTCGTTGCCATGTGGAAGAAACAAGTGACAGTCCACAGTCACTTGCCATACCAACCTGTCACATGAATACCACAACCAATGATCACGTGGCATCAATCAAATCCTGGGACATTGGGTGGAAATTTTTTGACAAAGTGCTCGATCATCCGGGTGACCCTTCAAAGGAGAAGCGTTGACACATCACTTCTTAATGATGGAATCTTGTTGATGACCGAACGATCATGGTAAAGATGTCGGTTATGACATGATTGGGTATATTTGAGTTTCTATTCTTAGTAAGTTCCATTCGAAATATCATCTAGAAGAGAATAACTAGAGCCGAAATTATAGGAGTAGTAGTTGGGGGCATGGCAACGCAAGAGGCACATCTTTTTCTATATATTGCATCTTTTCAATGTAAGCCAGGTTGGTTGGAAAATTAGTGTAGACAGTGACTGTTGAATGTAACTTTCGAACCCGATTGAAATATAATGCAAAGGTCCTGAGACTTTGATGAAAATATTCTAATGGTGGTGGTTTGATGTATTGTGATCTCTCTTATGTACGTATTTCCTATTTTCTGCATATCCATGTCTGTATTCTGTTTAAATCAGAACGTTTAATAAGTCTAGAATTCATCGCGCGATGCTTTAGACTTCATCATTTAAACTCCTGTGTTTTATTCTAAGTAATTTAGAATTCATCTCCAATGGTTCTTTGATTTTCTTTATGTATTTTTCTCTCTCCACACACAAAGAATTTGAACTGAAAGACCATTGTCTGCTTAACCTTTATCCTCTCAAGTTTTAGTTACCAAGTCATTTATTTCTCTCACTTTATGGAATTTGAATCCACGGCCCAAGGTTCTGTATTCCCTTTCCAATTGAACCAAGAAAACTACATGAACGCAATAAACCTAGCTGACAATTCAAATCCATTATCTGTTAGAGACTAAGTCTCAAAGATGGCCCTCTCTAGGTCAAAAAGGCTAGTTTCCGGTCTTAAAGTTGGTATGTAGGTTACCTATGTCATTCGTTTTCTTAGCCAAACTAATTTACAGAGTGCTAACACCTTCCATGTTCCTCCCAATCATAGACTATACTTATCAAAACTCTTATCTGACACGTGGCCTCCATGTCATGCTGACATCATCATACGGAAAAATTCCCAAAATTTTCCAATTTCACCAAAATTTCCAATTTTCTCAATTTTTCCAAATATGTCCAATTTTGCAAAATCATTCCAGTGACCTCCATTGAAGCTATGTATTAGCTTCATATCAACAAATTCTATGATTTTTTAACAATTAATATGACCCAACACTTGTAATTCGACTCCTAAATGTCGAATTCCTCCTGAATTCCACAGAAGGAGTTGAGATTTTTCCCAATTTCAACCAATTTCGTCATGTCAACATGGTCGCTCTATGATTTACAAATTCATCCTTCCACAAGACCAAATTTCTCCTAGTTAGAAACTGAAAATGCTTAATTTGAACTTTTGGGTTCATTTCTCCCAAATTTGTCGTGAAATTCCCTCAATTTCACTGTAATAATTTTATCCAACAAGTTGTAGGCATACTCTTTCTGGAATTTTATTAAATAGTTTTCCTTCTTAGTTTGAAACTTGAATTCTTCACTCTCTTACTTGGCCCATGCAGTCTTAGTGTTGAAAATTGGAGCTTTGATACCACTTTGTAAGATCCCCAACCACGAGCTAGGCTATGCCACATAAAAATAATTAATCTCTAATACCATTTAACTGGGCTTTGTAATGTCCCCATTACCAACAACTTAACAAAATTTTCTCTGATAACCATTGTAGCATTCCCACCTCAAGATGAGAAATACCACAACAAAATTACAAACTCTAATACCATTAAAGTTACTGATAAGAATTCCCTACATATGCAACAATATGCAGAACTAAAAGAATACAATAATTCATGTATTCATATACAATTTCAACAACACAAATAAATGCATTACACACATTACAAACATGTAAAATATAATTACAACACCATGTAATTAGCATAAATGTAAACATTACATAGAAAAATAACATTCATAAGGATAACACTTATCTTGTGAATAAAACACCAATTGTATGCAAACCTTCCATGTTCCTCTCAACCATAGACTGCACTTATCATAACTCTCAACAATGATTCACCCTTGATCTAGGGATAAACCTCCACTAGGGCAAAGGAAATCCTAATCCAAGCTAAGGTATGTCAACAACATATAACTCAAACTAACAA